>LR812536.1:65980604-66005604 GCA_903798195.1 Danio kyathit
GAGCTGAAACGACACAATTATTAAGATTTTTGGGGGCAACTTAACTCTTTTATATTCGGTTTACTTAAAGTGGTAAGAAATAACAAGTTAACTTAATTCCTTCATGCTTTTCCAACACAAAAAAGCAACAATCTTAGAAATAAAAGCAATGACAAACAAAGCAAGAACTGATTTTGTTACTGTTTGTTCAAACTACATCTTTAAAATAAGCTGAAACAGCATAATTCTTGAGTGTTTTTGGGGCTAACTTAAATTCTTTACGTTCAGTTTACTTCAATTGGTAAGAAAAAACAAGTTAACTTAATTGCTTCATGTTGTGCCAACACAAAAAAGCAAGGATTGTGAAAAAAGCAACTATAAAAAACAAAGCAAGGACTGATTTTGTTGCTGTTTGTTCAAAGTACTTTAAAATGAGCTGAAACTACACAATTCTTGAGTTTTTTGGGACAACTCAATTTTTTAATGTTTAGTTTACTTAAATTGGTAACAAATAATAAGTTAACTTAAATCCTTCAGGTTGTCACAAAAAAAAGCAAGGATGTAAAAATAGGAACAATGAAAAACAAAGCAAGGACTGATTTTGTTGCTGTTTTTCACACTACGTCTTTAAAATGAGCTGAAACAACACAATTCTTGGACAACCTAATTTTTTTTTGTTCAGTTTACTTCAATTGGTATAAAAAAGTAGTTAACTTAATTCCCTCATGTTGTCCCAACACAAAAAAGCAAGGATTGTGAAAAAAGAAACTATAAAAACAAAGCAAGGACTGATTTTGTTGCTAAGTTCAAGCTACTTATTCAATATGAGCTGAAACGACACAATTATTAAGATTTTTGGGGGCAACTTTACTCTTTTATATTCGGTTTACTTAAATTGGTAACAAATAACAAGTTAACTTAATTCCTTCATGTTTTTCCAACACAAAAAGCAACAATCTTAAAAATAAAAACAATGAAAAACAAAGCAAGAACTGATTTTGTTGCTGTTTGTTCAAACTACATCTTTAAAATAAGCTGAAACAGCATAATTCTTGAGTTTTTTTTGGGCTAACTTAAATTTTTTACGTTCAGTTTACTTCAATTGGTAAGAAAAAACAAGTTAACTTAATTGCTTCATGTTGTGCCAACACAAAAAAGCAAGGATTGTGAAAAAAGCAACTATAAAAAACAAAGCAAGGGCTGACTTTGTTGCTGATTCAAGCTACTTATTCAATATGAGCTGAAACGACACAATTATTAGGATTTTTGGGGTCAACTTAATTCTTTTATATTCGGTTTACTTAAATTGGTAACAAAAAATAAGTAAACATAATATTGTCCCAACACAAAAAAGCAAGGATGTGATGAAAACAACAATGAAAAACAAAGCAAGGACTGATTTTGTTGATGTTTGTTCAGACTACTGCTATAAAATGAGCTGAAACGACACAATTCGTGAGATTTTTTTGGGGGGGACAGCTTAATTGTTTAAAATCCACTTAAATTTGTTAAGGATTTGTGTTGGGACAACATAAATTAATTGTGTGCATTTTTTTTTTATACATGCATTGAAGGAGGCACAACCGGTTCCCTTGAAACGTTTATTTAAAACAATATATTATAATGAAAATGGGCATCGCCATCCCATGGAATGTAAACAGGTCATTTAAATTATACAAGTAAACAAACACGAAACGAAAGCACAACACAATATACTGTTCTCACACATTGAAAAAAAACAAATAAATAAGTTTTAAGTTAACAAAAGGCAAAAGCGTGTCTTGTCAAAAAAAAAAAAAACGAACATCAAATGATAAAACACAACCTACGAACATCAGAAAACTCGCGTCTTACGTAAAAATGCGAGGCTGCGGTTGGACTTGACTTGTTTCTGTCATTTTCACATTCACGTTGGCTTGCATATGGACATCTTTGACTCTTATGGATATCTCTGACTATTATTATTGAATACAGGAGTGTATCGATAGCACAACAATCCTGAGATTGCAACACTGAGACTCTGTGCGGCTGGTCTTCGTTAAAGCTAAGAGATATAGCTCGTGCAAAAGCAGACAAATGGGCTCAAAGAAACAAACAAAAAGCCATATCTACATCGTTCCTTCTTCCAAATGCATAAACACACACACTTACATAACCAATGCATATTACAAAAGCAATAAATAGTTTGTTTTTAAGGAAAGGACTACGGTTAGACTACTCAATAATACTGTCTGTTTAAAAAAACAACACAGTGCCTTAACTAAAGGCTACAGTATATGTTCAGGGAGCGGGTTAGACGTATTAGACACTAGAGATGTATATACTCTAAGTTGCTCAGCTTTGGTTAGACTACAGATGGGCGCCTTGGGAAAAGGACAGACAAAATACTGCTTCCCAAAACACATAAACCTAAAGTGAAGTTCCCACTGCAGCTTCGAACAGGTATACAACGGTATACATCAAGTTTTCTTGCGTTCATGAACTATCACGTGTAGGCATGGGACGATGATTCAAGGTTTTAAAACCCAAAACCGGCAGAATTTTCTGATATACTATTTTTTTTATGACTATTTTATTCATGTTTTTTTAATGCAACCGTATCTCCAGCAGAAAAGTGGACCGTCCACATTAAAATCTACTATTCTGGATGATCATAAATGTTTGTAAAATCAAATATATTGTGTTTAATGTGGGCAAAAAGGTATTGTTTTTGAGCCAGACATTAATTAAAGAACATATTTTGTGATATCATGAAATCCAAAGTCATCATACCGTCAGAATCGTATACCGACCCATGCCTAATCACGTTGACTTTATGAATAAGCCAATGCAATATGCACAGCGTTTTTCTAGTCGTCTGAGACAGACAGGCGGCTGAAAATGGGCAGACGTTTGCCCTCCAGACTGGGAGAATCGCAGCCGCTCAGACTGCTGGAGCTGGTGTATCCGTCCTGGTCAGAAAGAGAGTCTGCAGATGCACTCCTTTGCAGACCTTTCAGCGCATATGCAAGGTTTTGCACGCTTTCTGCATCGCTGATGGCATAGAAGTTTCCATTGGGAGCCAGATCTGCAAACGGATGGCTGTTTTTCAGACTTCCGGGCTCAGGAAATAGAGGAGACAGCAAATCTGGACTGCCTGTTGAATAGATATATGTAGATATTTAATATACTGTGATAATGAGCATGCACAATATTGATGGATACGTTCATATAGTGTGAATAATTACTATTTCAACACTCATGACTTTTGCTGCTTGTTCAAACTTGTTTTTTTGGGGAGAACCTAATTGTTTTATGTTCAATCCACTTGAGTTTGTAAAAATAAACTATTAAGTTAACTTGATTTGTTTTGGGACAACATGAAGGACTTGTGTGGAACTTTATATTGAGCTTTGTGTGTCTTTTAAGACTCTTTAGATTGTTATATTAGTGATTTGAAGACTTTTCATACATTTGCATGCTAATCTGGCTTGTTTATAGGTGTTTAATTAATCATATAATACTGTCAATTAATTTAATGAAAGTCAATGTAATGAAAACTACTGTACAAATGCATTTATTAATATTAGGTGATCCTAACTCTTAGTTAACCCTAATAATTAACATTTGTTAACATCAAGTCAATGAAAGTCAGTGTAATGACATCTACAGTACAAAAAGCATTTATTAATGTAATTAGGTGGTGTTCATTTCTTAGTTATTCCCTAATAGTGCATTAAAAAAGATGCAACTGTTTTGTTAAATGGAGTTAATATCTACACAGCAAACAATTTTGCGTTTAATAGGTGTTTAATAGACATCTAAACGTAGAGCGATTGGCTAAAACAAGACTAAACTTGGGCTGTCAGTGAAAATCTAATAGACATCTAAGAATAGCCCAAAACTAGACTAGTCTTCAAGTGGACAGATTAGACAGACTTTATATGTGTCGTCATTCATTTATGTTTATTTGATGGTTAAATTAATCATATATAATACTGTCAATTCAAGAGTTCACACTTAGCTGATGATTAATTATAAAGCTTGTTTGGCATGCTGTCCCGGGAGAGAGCTCTGAGCTCATGAGATCCTCGAGCCCGGGGCTCCCTCCCGTTGCAAGGCGAGAGGGGAGATCGAGCTCAGGTAGATCTCGAGAACTCCCCTTTTCGTAGTGTTTGAATAGTAGTTCTCTTTAACGAGATAGGTACTAGATAGGGAGTAAGTCTATAAAGTTAATCAATCAATAATTTAGGTTGCATGTTTTTAATCGGTGGGAGGAAACCGGAGGACCCGGGGAAAACCCACGTGAGCACGGGGAGAACAAGCAAACTCCACACAGAAATGGCCGCTGGTTTGGTAACCCTAGAACCATTGACATTCTTGCTGTGAGGCAACAGCGCTAAGCGCTGGGCCACCGTGTCACCCATCTAGAAAAGGGAAGGAGTAGGGGTGGAAGGGGGGATTCTTCAAAGCGAAGATAGCGGTGATATGAAACCCAGGGTATTTATAGTAGCTTAGGGATCGTCTGATTGGTACATGGCGATTTGGATAATGTGGGTCCAGCCGCTAGCAATCATAAGCACGTGATCCTCTCGAAATTAGTTTATAAATAAACTTCACTTAATTTAATAAAAGTCAATGTAGTGAAAACTACTGTATAAATGCATTTATAAATATTAGGTGATCCTAACTCTTAGGTAATCCCTAATAATTAACATTTGTTAACAACATTAATTCAACAAAAGTCAATGAAACCAGCCTGATCTCACAAGGAAACGTAAGTATTTTACGTTTTGTCAGTTTAGTGGCTAATTCGTACGAGTTTAGTCGCATGAAAATGTACGATTTTAAAAAGGAGGCGTGGCACCTAACCCCACCCCTAACCCCAACCGTCATTGGGTGATGAGCAAATCGTACTAATTTCTATGAATTAGATCGTACAAATTCCTACGAATAAGCCACTAAATCAAAAAGTTACGAATTGCCGTGAGATTGCGTTGATGTAATGAAACCTACAGTACAAAAAGCATTTATTAATGTAATTAGGTGGTGTTCATTTCTTAGTTAATCCCTAATAGTGCATTAATAGTTTTGTTAAATGGAGTTAATAACTACCCAGTTATTATTAGACATCTTATAGACATCTAAATGTAGACAGATTGGCTAAAACAAGACTCAATTTTGGCTGTCAGTGAAAATCTAATCGACATCTAAGAATAGCCCAAAACTAGACTAGTCATCAAGTGGACAGATTAGACAGACTTTATATGTGTCGTCACTCATTTCTGTTTATTATATGACTAGTCTAGTTTTGGGGGCAGCATGGTAGTGCAGTGGGTAGCACAAACGCCTCACAGCAAGAAGGTCGCTGGTTCGAGCCGTGGTTGGGTCAGTTGGCGTTTCTGTGTGGAGTTTGCATGCTCTCCCTGTGTTGGCGTGGGTTGTCCCCCACAAGTCCAAACACATGCGGTATAGGTGAATTAGGTAAGCTAAATTGTCTGTAGTGTGTGTGTGTGTGTGAATGAGTGTGTATGGGTGTTTCCCACTGATAGGTTGCAGCTGGAAGGGCGTCTGCTGCGTAAAACATATGCTGGATAAGTTGGTGGTTCATTCCGCTGTGCCGACCCCTAATTAATAAAGGGACTAAGCCGAAAAGAAAATGAATGAATGATGAATAGTTTAGTTTTGGCCTAGTCTATTAGATTTTCACTGACAGCGCACATTTAGCCTTGTTTTAGCCAAGATGACTATGTTTAGACATCTATAGGGTAATAACATTCATTTTAATTAACTTTAGCATGACAAATTAATGACAAAAAGTCTAATATTTTATGTTGCTTCAACTTATTTTAATAAGTTAATCAGGTTTCAACTACTTTTTTTTAAAGTTATGCAAAGTTTAACTTAATATTTTGAGTCAGTTTCATTGATGTAAGTTGAGATGACTAGAAAAGTTTATTTGATTCAACTAGAAAGTGGAGAAAGTAGAAACTAGAGTGGCTTTTTCACCTTGCATTCAATGCATTAACTATTGTTTACTACTTATAAAGTGTACTTTATCATCTATTTCCTTTATCCACAGCTTAGCTCAATATCATGATAATATGATAAAAGCTTCAGAAACTAATCTTGATGATTAATTTCTGAAGCTTTTATCATGCTATACGGTGTATATCATGATATTGAGCTATAATATGACTAGTTTGGTGTGTATAATTGGTTCCGCTTGTGTAGAAAGTTAAACCTGTGAAAAAAAAAAAAAGACATTTTGTGGTGGGCCGTTAACGTGCTGCGTTAACACGAGACTCTTATCGCACAATAAAAAAATATCGCCGTTAATCTAATCTCGAGCCTGTGTGTATTCCTACTGTGAAATTACCACATCAAATGTGACATGCTAACATAGATGCAGTTCACTAGAGTGAATCTGATTAATGTTAGCTCCACATCTAACTATCAGGCACCTGTAGAGTTTATGTGTTGCACTAAAACAAATACAAAAAACATGGGCCGGGTGCTTTTTAAAATGAATGATGGTGAACGAAAGTCAAACTGGTGAGCCGTCTGACAAAATAGTGCCCTTCTGAATCAAATCAGCAGGATCTTTCACTAACTTCGAAGACACTACTGACTACGCTTACATGGACTTCTGTAGTCTAGTTATTTGCCTTAATAGACAATAATATAATGAAGGGGTTTACGTCAAGTGCTTTCATGTAAGAGTTTCCTGTAATTCAGGGTGACTTTAAATGCAGTTTGGCAGTTCCACTTTATCTCATGAACATTTCATTCATGCCCCCGTGATAAAGTGGGGTATTAGATTCCAATAGGGAGTAAGGACTGGTGAGAGTGTTATGGAGTTTAATAATGAACGCCGAATGGAAAGAAAAAACTTCTGCATTTCGCGGTGTGTGTGTGTGTGTGTGTGTGTGTGTGTGTGTGTGTGTGTGTGTGTGTGTGTGTGTGTGTGTGTGTGTGTGTGCGGTCCTTTACTGACAGCGGTGTGTGTGGATCTTGTCGGAAAATTTGGCGAAAAGTCCTACATGACGGTAATAGTTTGATTGCGGTGTTTACGTCAGTAATGCCACTAATATCTGCATACTCCATGTCTTAACTCCATTTCTGTTAAGTTCAGTTATGACTTTAGTCAGATTAAGGTCATCAAAAATGGCCTGTTTGGAGCTTATGTAGGCCTCAACATTCATGTTTATCAGAATAAACAGTTAGTAAACACAAGTACATCTTATTGAACATCATTTATTTTCATCACTAATTATCATAGTAGAACAGTTTCTTAAGCAGTTTGTGATGCATTTTGGAAACAGGAGATGAGCCCCTGGTCTAATGCGCCACCTGGCTTGAGAAACCCGTTCTCAAAGACTTACTTTTAGACATTATTTAGGGAAGCACACATATTCTGAATGCCTTCGACAGAATTCAAATAAGCCATTTTAATTTAGATTAATTCCAAGATTACAGTGAGATTAATCTAGATTAAAAAAATTAATCTATGCCCACCTATAATATTTGTCTATTTCCCCAATAAACGCATTTGATAATGGCAGAATCCTACCTGTAGATGGCGGCGGAGATACCGAAGACGATCTGGAAAAGGCCAAAGCATCAGGCACAGCATGAAAACCACCGAAGTTTTGCTTTTGCGATGAGAATCCGCTAAAGCTGACGCTCTGGCGAAGCAACTGCGGCCGCTCTCGGATGTGTGTGTTTTCTGAAAGCCCCATCTGCTCTTCTGCGTTGTGTATAAAGTGGCAGCGGGCACCATACGGGCAGAAGCCAATAGTGTGAAAAGTACGACATGGTTCGGTTTTATACTTCGGATGCCTGTTTAAGCCTCTCAGCTCTTCCATCCCATGAGCGAATTGGCATTTGGCTCCGTATTTGCAAGTGCCGCTTTCTTCAAACGTGCGACAGAGCTCTGTTTTATATCGGGTGGACATCGGAGCTGTGGTGTTGAGGAGTTTTGGAGAGCAGTTGCTGATGTTTAGACCTGGCGGCGGTGGTGGGAGAGGATTATTGGTGGTTGTCGGACTCTCTAATCCACTCACATGACCCTCGATCATGCTCACAGAACGGTCCACTCTGAATGGGATGTGGTTCAGGGAGGAACGCGGAAGCTGCTGTTTTTTCTCGAGGCTCCAAGATTGGTTGAGGGCCGGCAGGGGCCATAAACTGCTGTCTGTACTGTTGAATTTAGAGTTGGGGAGAGTCACCGGGCATAGAGAGTGTCTGCGCTGGAATCCAACCACCCGCTGCTTCTGTGTGGCATCGGTGAGGTCAATGCCACGGAAACTCTGGGGAAAAAAGCGAGACATCAGTATACACTCTATATATATATATATATATATATTGCTGCTTGTTCAAACTACTTATTTAAAATGAGCTGATTCAACACAATTCTAGGGTCTTTAGGGCACAACTTAATTGTTTAATATTTAATTTACATAAATTTGTAAAAAAATTGAGTTACTTAATCGATTTGTGTTGGGACACCATGAAGGAATTGTGTGGATCTTAGTATTTTGTACAGTGTACTCAAAAAAATGACGTTTGTTGTTTGTTCATGCAGACTACTTATTTAAAATAAGCTGGAACAACACAATTCTTTGTGTTTACAAGTTTATTTTGGTGCAACTTAAGTTCAATTTACTTAAATTGGTAACAAATAATACATTAACTTGATTACTTCTTGTTGTCCCAACACAAATCATCCATCCATCCATCCATCCATCCATCCATCCACCCATCCATCCATCCATCCATCCATCCATCCACCCATCCATCCATCCATCCATCCATCCATCCATCCATCCTTTGGGAGTTTGACAAAAATACAGTAAGTGAATCCGCTTAATTCGTCAAGGAAATACACAATAAACCAAACTTATTTCCATTGTGGCACTTGATTTGAAGTATAGGTTATACTACTTCTGATAACATGTACACCGTGATACTACATTATAAGAATAAATACAAATACATTAACAAAAAAAACATTAAAACATACTGTAAAAGTCCACATCAATTCATTTTTGCAGTGTACTTGTTCAATGAAGGCACTAATATGAATGCATGCTAGAAAAGTCAGTGGTATGTATACAAGGTAAAAATAAGACGTTCTTCAATGTATTCAACTGAAGAAAGAAAGCATCAGATTTGGACACTGTCCTTTTAAATGGATTTAAAAGTTCTTTTGGGATGTTCCTAAAGAACCGTTTAAAAGCAAAGTGTGTACAGATGAAAGAAACTAAAGCATCAGGTTTGCAATGTAATCTCTATATTTGAGTGCACTGTGCCTTTAAATTGATCATCTGAATCTTGAAGTTATTTTGGAACGATTGAAGGACTTTGAGGACAACACATACACAAACACACTTAAACATGTACACATAGGCATCACCTATATGCTAAAAAACTGCAGGTTAACTATGTTTAAATATAGTAACTTATATTTGATTGTAACTTAAGCTTAGTTTGATTGTAATGCAATAATGTACACCTTTTGCAAAGCTGCTTTGATTCAATAATTATTGTAAAAAGCAGTAAATAAACCTGAATTAAATTGAAGAACAGTTTAAAAAGCAAAGTGTGAACAGATTAAAAGAAACTAAAGCGTCAGGTCTGCAATGTAATCTCTATATTTGAGTGCACTGTGCCTTTAAATGATTCATTTGAATCTTGAAGTTATTTTGGAATGATTGAAGGACTTCGAAGACAACACATACACTTAATATACAAATACACTTCATTAAACATGTACAGACATCACCTATATGCTAAAAAACTGCAGGTTAACCGTTTAAATATAGTAACTTATATTTGATTGTAACTTAAGCTTAGTTTGATTGTAATGCAATAATGTGCACCTTTTGTAAAGCTGCTTGGAATCAATAATTATTGTAAAAAGCACTAAATAAACCTGAATTGAATTGAAGAACAGTTTAAAAAGCAAAGTGTGTACAGATAAAAGAAACTAAAGCGTCAGGTTTGTAATGTAATCTCTATATTTGAGTGCACTGTGCCTTTAAATTGATCATCTGAATCTTGAAGTTATTTTGGAATGATTGAAAGACTTCCAGGACAACACATACACTTAATACACAAATACACTTCATTAAACATGTACAGACATCACCTATATGCTAAAAAACTGCAGGTTAACTATGTTTAAATATATAATTTATATTTGACTGTAACTCTAACTTAGTTGGATTGTAATGCAAAAATGTGCACCTTTTGTAAAGCTTCTTGGAATCAATAATTATTGTAAAAAGCGCTAAATAAACCTGAATTAAATTGAAGAACCATTTAAAAGCAAAGTGTGAACAGATAAAAGAAACTGAAGCATCAGGTTTGCAATGTAATCTCTATATTTGAGTGCACTGTGCCTTTAAATGATTCATTTGAATCTTGAAGTTATTTTGGAATGATTGAAGGACTTTGAGGACAACACTTAAACGTGTACACATAGGCATCACCTATACGCTATAAAACTGCAGGTTAGCTATGTTTAAATATAGTAACTTATATTTGTATGTAACTCTAACTTAGTTTGATTGTAATGCAATAATGTGCACCTTTTGTAAAGCTGCTTTGATTCAATAATTATTGTAAAAAGCACTAAATAAACCTGAATTGAATTGAAGAACAGTTTAAAAAGCAAAGTGTGTACAGATTAATCTCTATATTTCAGTGCACTGTGACTTTAAATGATTCATTTGAATCTTGAAGTTATTTTGGAATGATTGAAGGACTTTAAGGACAACACATACACTTAAACATGTACACCTAGGCATCACATATATGCTATAAAACTGCAGGTTAACTATGTTTAAATATAGTAACTTATATTTGATTGTAACTTTGACTTAGTTTAATTGTAATGCAATTATGTGCACCTTTTGGAAAGCTGCTTTGAATCAATAATTATTGTAAAAAACACTAAATAAAACTTGAATTGAATTGAAGAACCGTTTAAAAAGCAAAATTGTGAACAGATGAAAGAAACTAAAGCGTCAGGTTTGCAATGTAAACTTTATATTTCAGTGCACTGTGCCTTTAAATGGATCTTAAAGTTCCAAAAGAGTAGTTTATAAAGTAAAGTGTGGATTCTTACCTTGCAAAATTCATCATCCAACTCCAGGAAGGGTGTGAGGAAATTTGATGGCATTTTTCAGGATGCCTGGCTGTGATTTTTCTCTTTTATTATATACTTTTATGTCAGTGTGCAGTTGAGGTTTTGTTGAGCTGCTCAACTACTGATGCTCTGCTTCTGTTGCAGCCCATCTGTTGGAATCTCATTTATAAGTGGAAACTTTTAACCCCGCCCACCTTTTTGAAGAGGCGTGTTTTAGTGCTTTGTTCACACCCCTTCAAACGTGAGAAAAGTTTGCTTGTAAAGGATTTCTCTCTCTCTCACACACACACACACACACACACACACACACACACACACACACACACACACACACACACACACACACACACACACACACACACACACACACACACACACACACACACACACTCACTCACTCAGATGAGGTGTAAGTTATTTAAAAATAGCCACATCATGTTGGATCTACTTGTAGAAAGTTTGTTTCTTAGCATGGTTTTTATAGTTAACCTAACCAAAAACTTTAATAACTTTGAAAAACTTTGTTTCATCTAATTGTACTTTTAATTTAAACTTTTTAATTTAAATTATTGACTTATCGTACAACTGGATGAACTTAAAGACTTAAAAGTTAAATAATCTTTTTAATAATCAAAGTTTAATAGTCATTTAATAATAAAATAAAGCTTTAAATTGTGTAAATACAGTATATTAAGCTTAATAAGAATAAATAATTAAAAAAGACAAACAAATGTACAGCAAAATTACTAACTTAATTCTCCATTTTAAACATTTTAACTACATAAAATAGATAAATACAATGACATTTAAAACAATAAAATAAAATAAAGCTAACAGTGTCTTAACAATGAATAATACTGCTCCTGAAAGCCCATAAACAATTCACAAGCCGTTTTTTTTAGCCATAGATTAGTATCCATGTCAGACATGCTGTATACACTCGCCGGCCACTTTATTAGGTACACCTGTCCAACCGCTTGTTAACGCAAATTTCCAATCAGCCAATCACATGGCAGCAACTCAATGCATTTAGGCATGTAGACATGGTCAAGACGATCTGCTGCCGTTCAAAGTGAGCATCAGAATAGGGAAGAAAGGGGATTTAAGTGACTTTGAACGTGGCATGGTTGTTGGTGTCAGACGGGCTGGTCTGAGTATTTCAGAAACTGCTGATCTACTGGGATTTTCACGCACAACCATCTCTAGGGTTTACAGAGAATGGTCTGAAAAGGAGAAAATATCCAGTGAGCGGCAGTTCTGTGGGCGCAAATGCCTTGTTGATGCCAGAGGTTAGAGGAGAATGGCCAGACTGGTTCCAGCTGATAGAAAGGCAACAGTAACTCAAATAAGCACTCGTTACAACCGAGCAGAAGAGCATCTCTGAACACACAACACGTCCAACCTTGAGGCGGATGGGCTACAGCAGCAGAAGACCACACCGGGTGCCACTCCTGTCAGCTAAGAACAGGAAACTGAGGCTACAATTCACACAGGCTCACCAAAACTGGACAAGAGAAGATTGGAGAAACGTTGCCTGGTCTGATGAGTCTCCATTTCTGCTGCCACATTCAGATGGTCGGGTCAGAATTTGGCATCAGCAACATGAAAGCATGGATCCATCCTGCCTTGTATCAACGGTTCAGGCTGGTGGTGGTGGTGTAATGGTGTGGGGGAGATTTTCTTGACACACTTTGTGTCCATTAGTACCAATTGAGCATCGTGTCAACGCCACAGCCTACCTGAGTATTGTTGCTGACCATGTCCATCCCTTTATGACCACAGTGTCTCCATCTTCTGATGGCTACTTCCAGCAGGATAACACACCATGTCATAAAGCGTGAATCATCTCAGACTGGTTTCTTGAACATGACAATGAGTTCACTGTACTCAAACGGCCTCCACAGTCTCCAGCTCTCAATCCAATAGAGCACCTTTAGGATGTGGTGGAACGGGAGATTCACATCATGGATGTGCAGCCGACAAATCTGCAGCAACTGTGTGATGCTATCATGTCAATATGGAGCAAAATCTCTGAGGAATATTTCCAGTAGCTTGTTGAATCTATGCCACAATAGATTAAGGCAGTTCTGAAGGCAAAAGGGGTCCAACCCGGTACTAGTAAAGTGTACCTAATAAAGTGGCCGGTGAGTGTAATTTTAAGAAAATAACTCTATCACATTTTCAGTCCCCCAGACTAGGCTTTTCTTCTCAGGACGTGTTAAAATTAATTTTCGTAAACAGGCAGTAATCTCTCCTCTGTCTGCATTATTCAGCTGTAAATGACTCTTAACCTGAGGTCGTTTTCTCCACTATCATTATGTCGTTGTGAGGATCCTCATCATACTTGATGGGGCAAATCAAGTGGGCAATCTGAGCACAAAATCACCCTCGCAGGGATGGGAGACCCTGGAAAACCCCTGGCATAATTTATTCATCACAGAGATGCATTAAACTGATTAGTCATCTCTATATAATATTGCATTATCACCAATAAATGAGGGTCAATGATTTCCTGTGGCAAGGTTTAATAAGAGGACCATGCAGCAGTCTGATGATAACTGTAGCACACACCTGATCTCAGTTGGGTTTTTCTTCTTTTTGTATACATGGGCATGGGGCGATGCAGTGGCGCAGTAGGTAGTGTTGTCACCTCACAGCAAGAAGGTCGCTGGTTCGAGCCTCGGCTGGGTCAGTTGGCGTTTCTGTGTGGAGTTTGCATGTTCTCCTTGCATTCGCGTGGGTTTCCTCCGGGTGCTCCGGTTTCCCCCACAGTCCAAAGACATGCAGTACAGGTGAATTGGGTAGGCTAAATTGTCCGTAGTGTATGAGTGTGAATGAGTGTATGGATGTTTCCCAGAGATGAATTGCGGCTGGAAGGGCGTCCGCTGCGTAAAACATGTGCTGGAATAGTTGGCGGTTCATTCCACTGTGGCAACCCCGGATTAATAAAGGGAGTAAGCCGAAAAGAAAATGAATGAATGAATATATGGGCATCACGGTGGCGCAGTGGGTAGCACGATCGCCTCACAGCAAAAAGGTCACTTTGTAAAACATATCCTGGAATAGTTGGTGGTTCATTCCACTGTGGCAACCCCTGATGAATAAAGGGACTAAGCCGAAAGAAAATGAATGAATGAAACAACACAATTCTTCAATTTTTTGATTGTTTTATGTTCGATGTATTTAAATTTGTAAAAAACTAATGTTAACGTAATTCCTTCTTGTTGTCCCAACTCAAATCCAGCATTTGCTTTTACAGCGTATGTGTAGAAATACTAGCATTGTCTCTCTGGCATTTCAGATTCAGCTTCATTTTTAAGTTTGCATTGGGGCCATTCTCACCACATCAGCTCTTGTGAACTCGACACTTATTAACCAATATTAACAAAGCTAACGCGTGGTCAAAACACACCACTGTCCCACACAATGCAGTCTTATCAGAGAGAAAAGAAGAGCGTCAACACCTCATACAGTTGAGAATGATAGTGCAAACAGCGCTGAAACACTTGTTGTTTTGTGACTGATAAAGAGCAGAGATGGTCAATTTGGGCACGACTCAAAGCTGTGTTTATTTGTTTGCAAATGAGCTGCTGTGTCTGTGCCTATTGTTGGTATACAGCATAAATACAATACTAGACGTGGGATGGACTTTTGAAAGCACTGGTTTAGATACTGGCCACTAATGGGCTGCTGGGTAAGAAAAGAGCTTAGAAAAGGACAATTATTCCACATAAAGGCGTCCCGCAGACCCGGGCTAGATGTTGTGCTCTTTTTAGGGTGACCAATGGTGGGACGAACAGCACTGAGATTATGCACAACTGCAGGCAACTTTTTTTGACATGTAAACAGAGCCTCAAATGAACACCAAACAAACAAATTAAACAAAACAAATTGGTTTGTTCGTATTATACACACATACAGTATAAAATAAAATAAATAATAAATATTATTAATATAAAAAATGCTTTACATGTAAACAGAGCATGACATGAACACCAACCAAACACCAACAAGCATACTATTCATATTAAACACAATTTTTTAAAATTAATTAATTAAATTAAAGATATAATATACTTTTAATAATTAATTAAATTTATTATCATATATAATTCAATTATTTGTTATATATAATATTATAATGTAATTATTTTATTTTTCAAAATTTGATAATAGCAGTTTTTAATAACTAATTCTAACAAACAAACAAACAAACCTATAAATAAATAAATAAATATAAAACTAATAAAATACATATTATTTTATTATCAATGTAATTTAATTAATGTAAATTAATTTATTATATTTATTATTTGTATTACTTTATGAAATAATATTGTTTATTTAATCACTTTGAATGTAGCACAACTGTTAACTAATTTATAACAAATATATAAATATTATTAATATAATTTCTTGAATTTAATATTATATATGATTTGTTATACAGTATTAAATAATTTATTTGTTTGTTTATCTAGTTATTTTTCAAAACTTTACAGTAGCACTACTGTTTTTAACTAGTGCAACACATTATTTTGTGACTTTTATTCTGTAAATAAATAAGAATAAATACAATATTAATAAATAAATATTATTATATAATTAATATAACTGAATTAGTTTAATTACATATTTGTATATATATATATAATTTACATTATTATAAGTTGTTATATAATGTGTAACAATTTTATTCATTTATTATAAATTATTTATTTATTTATTTCTCAACATTTGAAAGTAGCACAACTGTTTTTAACTAATGCAACACTTTCTCTCGTGTCTTTTATTCTAAGCTCAAACTGCTGATTTAATTGCAGGTATTGTGCCCAGCAGGCATGAATAACTCCTTTTGAGACCCGCGTCAAAGGCCAGAAAGAGAAGATGGAGGAGATTGCACAACGATGGGCTGCTGGGTAAGAAAAGAGCTTAGAAAAGGACAATTACTCCACATAAAGGCGTCCCGCAGACTCGGGCTAGATGTTGTGCTCTTTTAGGGTGACCAATGGTGAGACGGACAACACTGAGATTATGCAGGCAACTTTTTTCTTTCGTTTTTTTTGCATATAAACCGAGCCTGAAATGAACACCAAATGAACACCAATGTCAAGTTAAATCATTGGATTGTAATTTACTTTAGCACAAATGTCAAATCTCTAAGGCTGATTTTAAGTAAATGGTCCACTTGTAGTGACTCTTTTTTTTGCAAGTGCTTTGAGTTTGAGTCACTTGTAATGTGCATTTGGAATTGCATCCTGTGCCAAATATCTTAGCAAATTAGTTATTATAATGTTTTTAGGTCTGTTATTGACAAAAAAAAAGATTCTCTGTGGTTGTGAGGCAAATATGAAAACCAAAAAAGGTTATTATCAATCCAATTCAATTCATGTTTATTTCTATAGTGCTTATACAATGCAGATTGTATCAAAGCAGCTTAAAATAGAAGATTATAGTCAATTGAAGTCAGTCAGGACCGGAGTGGGTCTCCTTTTCAGCCCTGGAGTTTCAAGCCTTTAACCGGCCCACTTCAGTTCACGACTGACTATATTAAAATAACACCATTTCCAATTCAATACTTTAGTGAAGATTTATTTGAACAGTTAACACAATGTTTAACAGTATCAGAATCTATTTTCTGTAAGAATTAGTGCTCATAAATATCAAACATTGAAATGAAAAAAAAATCTAATAAATACAAATGTATATTATGTATAAAATAAAGATTAAAATTAAACGTATTGGATTTTCTAATGACACGATCACTTCTTGTTTAAGGAAATGTTTTTCATAGATATGAGAACATTAAAGGGCAGCTAAATCTCCAACACTAGTCTTTAAAACATCACTATGTCCTTTTCTGCAATATCTCAATATATATTCTGTGCAAAATTGTTTACAGATATTAACACAAATAAAGAATAAAACAAGTTATCTGCCAGACTTTTATAACCACAGTATTACTTTCTAATGATGGATTCATGTTTTCCCCCTTTTTAGCTTTCTGATTAAGTCAGATTTATTACTGTAGTGCATCATCTGATTTCATTAATTGTCTCAGGGCATTTTTCATTGAGTAGGTTTAATATTCATTCATGTTAATTATTCGAATTCTTATATTCACTTAATGACAATCCTACCTGCCCATTCTAGTGTGTTGGGCTCATGACTGGTGCTTGGTAACGTTGCAGGGCCTGGCTCTTCACTGTTAGCAGCAAACTGGAATAGAGGCTGCTGCTGCTGCAGAGCTACAGTACAAGAAAATGTTCGGTACATAAACAGTGGTTTGCAGACATCGTTGTTTTGCACTGCTCCTAACCATAGACTGTAAAAGATATGGACGTAGTATTCGTGACGTCACCCATAGGTTTATGAAGAACCCAAAAGAAGCTACTAGAAGGCGTGGCCGACTGTCGCCATTTTGTTCGCGCGTCATCGCACCAACCCTGGAAATACCATACAAGGGCAAAGAGGCGGAGCGTGAGCGGATCTACAGACGCCCTGCTTAGACGGGCTTTCCTAAGGGAGAAACGCTTAATACTTCATCACCTGCGACTCGTTTGTGTTCTGACCACATGTGCTTGGTTGTACACTTTATCAATAAAGTGTTTAGACTTTTAAAAACACGGTTTCATAAGCAACGTCATAAGCGCAATGCTTAGTGGCTCAATGCATTACACACTGAGCCACTAAGCATTGTGCTTATGACGTTT
Organism: Danio kyathit; assembly: GCA_903798195.1. Classification (NCBI taxonomy): domain Eukaryota; kingdom Metazoa; phylum Chordata; class Actinopteri; order Cypriniformes; family Danionidae; genus Danio; species Danio kyathit. The sequence goes on from LR812536.1 coordinate 65,998,431, forward strand.
TTCAACAGGAGGAAAGTGCGAATTACTTCCAAACACTTCAGATATAGTCTGTGTTAGTAAATGCAAGGCTAATTATGAAGTCCAGGCAGAACACTGTATGACAACGCTTCAGATGACTGTTCTAGAGCCTACAGCTAATAATCTGTCAGAGTCTGGAGTGCATTACAGCTCTAAAGAACATTATAAATGATAAATGATCTTAAATAAAACAAATACATTCATAGAGATGGTATATAATTATATATTTCACTCACCTGGCAAATGGAGGCCACGTGAATGGTTTGTGAGCACAATTGCACACAGCATGCTATAGTATCTGATAATTGTAGGAAATAATTCCAAAAGGCAGCAGACTGTGTATAGCCACATAAAACAACACAAAAATACGATGAATATGCCGAGATCAGCAGCTAATCAGCCGTAATCAGCTGAGGTGAAGTGACGGCGACCAGCGAGACCTAGCTGTCACTCAAGTGGCCACACCCTTAATTATGCAAACTTAAAATAACCTAATATAAAGGAAACGGATGAGTTTTAAAACAAATTCACCCCCCTCACAGTTGTCACAAAGGGTAATATTAGCTATATGAACTAAAATCGTTCTTTGTACCAGGCTGTAAACACCTTTTTTAATGCTGTAAAGTTGGCCATTCTAACAGTGGGCTCAATAGAAATTTGCTCTATTATGGAGCCAGGACTAGCGGAATTTCGATGAATTGCAGTTTCAGTTACTTCCGTATTGGCTTCCCGAGGGAGAGCGGGAGGTTGCCGCTTGCTCCTAACTAGCTTAACGTTAACTTACTGACCGGTTCATCGTCTTCATGTGTTGTTGTACTCTCGCTGCTGCTGGTTTAAGTGAAACATGTACTCAGCTTTTTTTAATTCTGCAGTTTTCAGCCCCACTCTTACACTTTTTATTATCAATTTTTCAGCTCTCGCGTATCTCTCAACAAATGATTTTGCTGATGAGCAAGGTGCCGCTGTTGGGCAGTCCAATGATAGTTACGTCATCATTAACCTGCAGGCTGCATTCTGCTCATGGGGCTGCGAGAAAATACATAAAAAGAGTGGAGCTGCGGTAAAATAATGAATAAAAAGACCGAGGGAGGCTATGGTCAAATAAATAAGTTTTAAAAAAGTGTTACTGCTGAGAGTGCAGGCAGCTAGGGACACCGGCCCTCGCGGCCAAAAAAATGGACCGGCCCACTGGGAATACTCCCGGTCCTCCCGATTAGCCAATCCGAGCCTGGTGTCAGTTCAGTTTTCAGAGTTTAAGTTCAGGTCAGTGTGGTTTAATTTTCACTGCTTAAAGTCCAAACACTGAGAGCAAATCCATCTATGCGCAGCTCCACAAGTCCCAAACCAAGCAAGCCAGTAGAGACAGTGGCGAGGAACAAACTTCACCAACTGACGAAAGTGAAGGAATGGTAGTATTATCAATTGTAGTATGGCTGTTGTTGTTGCAATTATTAAATAATAATAATAAATAATAATAATAATAATAGTAAAAGTGTATTTTATTTAAATTTTAAGTACATTCTGATTGCTTCAACCCAAATTTAGGTGAAAGAAAGACTGACATAATTGGTAAAATGTATATTTTATTTTATATATATATTACAAAAATTAGGGTTTGTCCATATTATATATACAATTTTTTTATTATTAATTAATAAAAACATATTGTTAATATAATAGTACTATATAATAATAATTAAATATAATAATATATAATATAATTTACATTTAAAAATAACTAAATATAATATAATACATAATATACTGTATATTTAATAAAAAATAAATACAAAAATTATATTAATTTAATTAATGTATTTAATTTATTATTAAATATACAGTATATTATTATTATATAATATTAAAGAATATATATTATATTATTTATTTTTCAAAATTATGAAATAGCACAACTGTTTTTACCAGTGATAATAACTATAATAATATTAACACAGTGGCTCAGTGGTTAGTGCTGTGGCCTCACAGCAAGAAGATCACTGGTTCGAGCCTCATCTGGGTCATTTGGCATTTCTGTGTGGAGTTTGCATGTTCTCCCTGTGTTACCGTGGGTTTCCTCTGGGTGCTCCGGTTTCCCCCACAGTCCAAACACATGTGCTATAGGGGAATTGATTAACTAAATTGGCCCTAGTGTATGAGTGTGTGTTTGAATAAGTGTATATGGGTGTTTCCCAGTACAGATACATCCGCTGTGTAAAACATATGCTGGATAAGTTGGCGGTTCATTCCGCTGTGGCGACCCCTGATAAATAAGGGACTAAGCTGAAGGAAAATGAATGAATAATAATTATTATTATTATTGTTATCAAGATCAAATCATCATATTAGAATGATTTCTGAATGATCATGTGACTGAAGACTGGAGTCTAATATTAATATACACATGGCAATGGTTCAGACAGAACTCTGAAATAAGAACAAATCAAAGCCACAAACACAGCCTATGAGTGAATTATCAACAGCGTCTGAGAAGTCCTGAACTCTCGCCAGACAGAAGAGCTGAAATCTGCTCAATCTTTAGACAGGAAGGAACGAGAAAGTGTCTGCGCTACACTTACAGACGCCTTACATAACGACAAAAACAAGTGGGTTATCAGCAGCCGTTTAGGAGGTTAAACTGTAGCTGTGAGGTTTGACCAACTGTTTCTGCTATGAAATCTGCCTTTCTGGGCGGCTCAGTGATTAGCACTGTGGCCTCACAGCAAGAAGGTTGCTGGTTCAAGTCTCTGAGCTAGTTGGCATTTCTGTGTGGAGTCTGCATGTTCTCCCCGTGTTGGTGTGAGTGTCCTCCCGGTGCTCCGGTTTCCCCCACAGTCCAAACACATGTGCTATACACTCACCGGCCACTTTATTAGGTACACTTTACTAGTGCCGGGTTGGACCCCCTTTTTCCTTCAGAACTGTCTAAATCCTTCGTGGCGTAGATTCAACAAGGTACTGGAAATACTCCTCAGAGATTTTGCTCCATATTGACATGATAGCATCACACAGTTGCTGCAGATTTGTCGGCTGCACATCCTTGATGTGAATCTCCCATTACACCACATCCCAAAGGTGCTCTATTGGATTGAGCTCTGGTGACTTTGGAGGCCATTTGAGTACAGTGAACTCATTGTCATGTTCAAGAAACCAGTCTGAGATGATTCACGCTTTATGACATGGTGTGTTATCCTGCTGGAAGTAGCCATCAGAAGATGGAGACACTGTGGTCATAAAGGGATGGACATGGTCAGCAGCAATACTCAGGTAGGCTGTGGCGTTGACACCATGCTCAATTGGTACTCATGAGCTCAAAGTGTGTCAAGAAAATATCCCCCACACCATCACACCACCACCACCACCAGCCTGAACCGTTGATACAAGGCAGGATGGATCCATGCTTTCATGTTGCTGATGCCAAATTCTGACCCGACCATCCGAATGTGGCAGCAGAAATGGAGACTCATCAGACCAGGCAACGTTTCTCCAATCTTCTATTGTCCAGTTTTGGTGAGCCTGTGTGAATTGTAGCCTCAGTTTCCTGTTCTTAGCTGACAGGAGTGGCACCCAGTGTGGTCTTCTGCTGCTGTAGCCCATCAGCCTCAAGGTTGGACGTGTTGTGTGTTCAGAGATGCTCTTCTGCAGACCTCGGTTGTAACGAGTGCTTATTTGAGTTACTGTTGCCTTTCTATCAGCTGGAACCAGTCTGGCCATTCTCCTCTGACCTCTGGCATCAACAAGGCATTTGCGCCCACAGAACTGCCGCTCACTGGATATTTCCTCTTTGTCGGACCATTCTCTGTAAACCCTAGAGATGGTTGTGCGTGAAAATCCCAGTAGATCAGCAGATTCTGAAATACTCAGAGCAGCCCGTCTGACACCAACAACCATGCCACGTTCAGAGTCACTTAAATCCCCTTTCTTCCCCATTCTGATGCTCGCTTTGAACTGCAGCAGATCGTCTTGAGCATGTCTGCATGTCTAAATGCATTGAGTTGCTGCCATGTGATTGGCTGATTAAAAAATTGCGTTAACGAGCAGTTGGATGGGTGTACCTAATAAAGTGGCCGGTGAGTGTAGGTGAATTGAACTAAATTGTCCATAGTGTGTGATTGTGTGTGTGTGTGTGTGAATAAGTCTGTATGGGTGTTTCCCAGTATTGGGTTGCAGCTGGAAGGTCACCCGCTGTGTAAAACATATGCTGGAATAGTTGGCGGTTCAATCCACAGTAGTGACCTCTGATAAATAAGTATGGAGTCAGAAAAGTCTCTAAAGAAATTCACGCAAAAGACACGATGTACACATGCGTAGCCAAATTCACGTGCATAAAACTAAATTCACGTGCGTAAAATATTTATTTATATTCACAAAAACAATTCACGTGCTCAAAATAAAAATACATATTCATAAAATACGTTTCACAAATGCAAAACCCCATTTGCAAGTGTATAAGAGTGTACAAAAACTTTTGAATGTTTAAAACTTGTGAGTTCATCCTGAATGAGAATGTGCAAATCCTCTTTCACGTACGACTCCCCCTGGATAAGTGTGTGTGTATTTTTGAGACTGTCCTGGCAGAAGCAAGCAACTCGTAACCTTTCAGCCAATCAGATGAGAGCTGTATTCAATATCACCGACTCTGCGCTCCTTTTGCGCAGACGGTTTCTCTCCAGCATGGCGAACGGAGAAAGAGATGCTCAGGCTTCAACCCAGAACTATTAAATCCCCTGACTATCATTGACTAAAAACGTAATTTACTTTATATCTAATGACAGTAAACTGGCTGTTGTTGTGCCGTAGTACGGAGACCCGGAAGGGACGTGATGGTGGAACAAAAAACTGAGTGGAAGAAAAAAAAAACAGTGATAGGAAAATATATATTTTTTTAAGTTTTTGCGTTCCCTCGCAAAGATTGCGTTCCATCGCAAAACTGTTTTTCCACAAACACTTCGCTTAAGTGAATTCATAGATGTCAACCCTCACGTTTTTGCCTGGATTATCCCGTATTTTACTATTCTATCCTGCTATCATCACATCATTCATCAGCGAATGCATGAATGAGCCAACGACTGGTATATAAGAGCTGACTGACTGAAGCGCTCCGTATGATAAACTGATCCCAGATCAGCTTCGTACACACCAAAGTGACACCTCTGTTATCAAACAAGTGAAGAGCAGCAAATTAATCTCTCGTTTTGTATTTGATTACAGTGGTGTCGCTGTATAATGCACAGATCTATAATGAAAGTATTCCATTACTTTCGTAACTGTTTGTGCATTAGTTTGTCATTAGGTGTGTTTAAAATAAAACACGCAGTACGGACATGTTTACAAATTATTAAGAGTATTTGTCTTGTCTAAACATACCCGAATATACCAAAATGCCCTGCACTTTCGCTCCTCTTTAAATAGCGTGTACAGAAGCTGATCTGGAATCAGTTTATCATACGGAGCGCGTCTGTCAGTCAGCGCTTATACCAGTCATTGGCTGATTTAGAGGATGCATATGAAGGGTGATGATCGACGCACAGCTTTAATGGAAAGAAAGTGAATGAAGACATTTTTATATTCATTTCAGCGTGTTTTCAAGATTAAAAATACATGAGAAATATGGAAAAATACTGAATGATATGATGATAGCAGGATAGAATTGTAAAATACGGGATAATGCAGGCAAAAACGGGAGGGTTGACATGTATGAAGTGAACAGGAAGTGTTTGTGGAAAAACAGTTTTGCGATGGAACGCAATCTTTGCGAGGGAACGCAAAAACTTAAAAAGATATATATTTTCCAATCACTGTTTTTTTTTCTCCCACTCAGTTTTTTTTCCACCATCACGTCCCTTCCAGGTCTCCGTACTAGTAATATGTAGAAGATAAATATAATATTAATACTTTTATGTACCACTGTGCTCACTTTTCATATCATATTACTGTTTCATATATTAATAATAGCACGCCAAAATCATGGAAAATACAGTGTTTTTTTTACTATACGGTCATATTAGAACAATAATCTGGTGGAGTTGGCAGAAAACAATTTGATTTTATTTTTTTATGATTTTTCTAATATGACTCTTCAGTAAAAACACTGTATTTTTCATGATTTTAGCGTGCTATTCAAATATGAAACAGTAATATGATATGAAAAGTGAGCACAGTGGTAACATAACAATTGTACAACAACATTTTTAAAAATTATTTAGCAACATTCCACATGAAAAAGGGAAAATATTTACCGAAAAACACAAATAAACCAATAAAACAATCATCATAGTACAGTAAACACCTAAATAGTAGGTTGTAAATATGAAAACGAATGTGAATAGTTATGACAGCCGGGTAATGACTTTTAAATGCTATTAATTTTGTTGTTAAAGTCGCAAATAAAACACAATTACAGCAAAACAAAGAAAAAATAGCATAGCCTACATGCAAAGTCATGATTTTTATATATCCAAACATGAATAAAAGTGACCATTTATGACTATCTCTCATTTGAATTCATACGCGAATAAAAGTGAAACAAGATTAAAACTGCAGCGCATTAAACACACGCGTCTTTAATCTACCGCGCAACACCGAGTAGACGCGCACTGCAATTTGAAGCAGATAGCGTGACCCTCTCTCTCTCTCTCGGAACCGCAGATGGCATGACTGCAGTTAAAAACACCTTCTAACTGAATTTATTAAAACTGACGCGACTCTCCTCAGCTCTTCTCTTCGGTGATGCGGCTGTAGGTTGGAGGGCAGGTTATCAGAGCAGTGATCAGCCTGATTTAAAATCATGAACAGCATCAAACATGTTTGAAATTATCCGAGAGGCTCCGATTTGTGTTGAAAAAGATCCCGAGAAGTATTAATATTATATTTATCTTCTAGATATTACTAAAGCACAACAACAGCCAGTTTACTTTCATTAGATATAAAGTAAATTACGTTTTTAGTCAATGATAGTCAGGGGATTTAATAGTTCTGGGTTGAAGCCTGAGCATCTCTTTCTCCGTTCGCCATGCTGGAGAGAAACCGTCTGCGCAAAAGGAGCGCAGAGTCGGTGATATTGAATACAGCTCTCATCTGATTGGCTGAAAGGTTACGAGTTGCTTGCTTCTGCCAGGACAGTCTCAAAAATACACACACACTTATCCAGGGGGAGTCG
>LR812536.1:66008104-66053104 GCA_903798195.1 Danio kyathit
CATGTGAGAATGTGTCAGAGATGTGTCATTTCAGCTCTTTAATCTTGAGTTTTAGGTGGATCTGGTCTTCTGGCACACTCAGTGTTCATCACCCAACAATAAACCAGAGCTTCCTGCTAGTCCTCCTAGAAAGTGACTGTAGTCCTGCCCAATGAAAGGCTTCCCAAGCCATCTGGGCTTAGACAGGCTCCTCACATATGTAAATGTGTGTGTGTGTGTGTGTGTGTGTGCGCGCGCTGATGGCTCTGCTTAACACACATTTCCTGAGCTTCCTCTTACCTGCCCATTCACACCCTCTGCAGCTCCACATTTCCATGTGTGAGGTTGTGTGAATGGTTGTGAATGCTGCAGTGTTTACAGAGATGCCGCTCATTGTTGTGGGACAGTGGTTGGGTGGGAATCTGCAAGTCTTTGCTAACTCGCCTAAACTGTCAATTTTAGCAGCGTCGGTGAGGGATTAAAACTAATGTTGCGTTTAGAAACCAACAGTAGCGCTGCTGGCGGAAGATAAAGCAAGTGTTCACTATTATTTAATTTTAATTTTATATGTTTATATTTTTTACGCTTTTATTTTATTTTATGGTTTAATTTGATTTAATTTTTTTTACTTTTTAATTTAATTTCATGTCATTTTAAATAGTTTTTTTGTATTTTTTTACATTTTGTTTTATTTTAATTTACTATTTAGCTTGATTTAATTTGTTTTATTATATTTTATTTATATTTTATTTTAAGTTTAATTAGATATTTGTATTTTTTACATTTTTATTTAGTTTATTTTGATTTAATTAGTTGTATTATATTTTGTTTTATTTTGTTTTTAATTTAATTTGATACTTTTTTTGCATTTTCATTTTAATTTATTTTAATTAAATTTTATTTTTGTATTCTTTGGATTTTATTTTATTTTGTTTTACTATTTAATTTGATTTAATTTGCTTAAATTTATTTCTAATTAGTTTTTTTTGTATTTTTTATGTTTTTATTTTAATTAAAATTAAATTTTTAAATAGTATTTTTGTTTTGTATTTTTTACATTTTATTTTATTTTATTTTACTATTTAATTTAATTTAATTTGTTTAAATATATTTTGTTTTTATTTTATTTTTAATTGAATTAATATTTGTATTTTAAAATTTTTATTTAATTTTGTTTAACTTGATTTTATTTATTTTATTATTTTTGTTTAATTTTATTTATTTTTAATTTGATTTGATTTAATTTTTGTATTTTTTTATTTTAATTTAATTTAACTTAATTTAATTTGTTTTTATTTTTTTATTTGATTTAATTTTTTGTATATTGTATTTTTTTTATTTAATTGAATTTAATTTATTTTATTTTTTACGTTCATTAGTGTTATTTCAGTACACTTATTTAGATATTTGTAATATTTAGATGTTTGCATTTTATTGATAATCACAATAAAATCATAACAATTCAATAATTTAGTCAAAAAAAAAACCTTCTGAAATTTCATAAATAATCACCAAGAATTGGCATCTAACACATTAAATGAATTGTATAAATGGTCTTTATTTATACTTATTATTATTTTTTCAATATAATGCATCTTTAAATTGCAATTATTAAATAATAAATAAAATTTTTGTATTTTTTATATTTTAATTTCATTTAATTTTACTAGTTTATTTGATTTAATTATTTGTTTTATTATATGTAGTTTTATAAAAAAAAAGTTATTAATGAATTATCTTTTATTAATTTATTATAGTTAAATTTAATTTAATATAACTTTTTTTCTTTCGTTTCCCAGTACTGGGTTGCTGCTGTCTATAACATATGCTGGATAAGTTGGACCCCTGATTAATTAAGGGACTAAGCCGAAGGAAAACGAATGTCTTTGTTTGTACTCTTTTATTTTATTTTGTAAAACTATGCGAACTATGTAAAGTCTCATGCATACACAACAATGTTTTCAACATCAGTTGTTTATACACTTCACTCATTCCAGAATTGTGGGTAAATATTCAAGCATTTCCCATTGAGTCATTTACAGTAAAATCAATCACATATCAATGTAAAATAAAGCAAATTGCTTAAATGCAATAGGAAACTTTTGAATCTGTCGCTATTTCGAGCCTCGGCTGGGTCAGTTTCTGTGTGGAGTTTGCATGTTCTCCCCATGTTGGCGTGGGTTTCCTCCGGGTGCTCCGGGTTCCCCCACAGTCCAAACACATGCGCTATAGGGGAATTGATGAACTAAATTGGCTGTAGTGTATGAGTGCGAATGAGTTTGTATGGGTGTTTCCCAGTATTGGGTTGCAGCTGGAAAGGCATCCGCTGTGTAAAGCAGTTGGTTGTTCACTCCACTGTGGCGACCCCTGATAAATAAGGGACTAAGCTGAGGGAAAATGAATAAATGAAAAATTTCAGTTCCTATTGAACCAAGACGGTATAATCATTCATGATTAATAGCGTCAACTGGCTTGTTATGATAGCTGTTGTGCTGGAACCAAACATGGTATATTGATATATATTTTAGTCTGTACTCAGTGTGTAACAAGTGTAGGTCTGATTTGCAGCACAGGGTTTTATTGGTGGCCAATTAGGTCTGGATGCAGTGGTTGCTATAGGTAATTCAGTGGTTTCTATGGGGAAGAGCTGCAGCTGGTCAGGATGGTGTTGTTGACCAGTGAAAAGATGGACTTTTACGCTGGACAGAGTTCAGACAAAAGACTCCAGCAAACCCCCAGTGGCCTCTGCTGCTCTCTGCACATTATCCCTTTCTTCTGCTTTGTTTTTTCCCACTGGCTGTAACCCACTGATGCCCACAATCCTTGCATGGATGTGGAGCGAGGTGCTGGGAAGTGTCCTGGAGTCTCTGGGGATTTCCTGCATGCTTTCACACTGATGTGCACTAACAGACTTTATGGGGCTACAATTGAAAGGAGGAACGGCTGTGCGATGGTATTTCACTGCTAATGCTAACAGCAGGTTTCAGAGAATCCTTGTTTATTTATTTGTTTGTTTGATTATTTATTTGTTTGTTAGTTTATTTATTTGATTAGTTTATTTATTTATTTGATTATTTGTTTTATTATTTGATTATTTATTTATTTGTTTGTTTAATTATTTATTTATTTGTTAGTTTATTTATTTATTTGATTATTTGTTTGTTTATCTGATTATTTATTTATTTGTTTGTTTTTTGTTAGTTTATTTATTATTTGATTATTTATTTATTAAGTTTGTTTGTTTATTGTTTGATTGATCATTATTTGATTGATTATTTGATTGATTATTTATTTGATTGTTTGTTTGTTTGATTGATTATTTATTTATATAATGGTTTGTTCATTTATTTGATATTTTATTATTTATTATTTATTTATTTGATTATTTATTTATTTATTTGATTATTTGTTAGTTTATTTGATTATTTATTTATTTGATTGTTTGTTTATTTGATTATTTATTTATTTGTTTATTTGTTTGTTAGTTAGTTTATTTATTTATTAATTTTTTTAATTTTTTACTATTTATTTATAATTTATTTATTTTATAATTTATGTTATTATTTATTTATTTGTTCATTTATTTGTTATTTATTTATTAGTTGTTTGTTTGATTGATTGTTTGTTTGATAATTTATTTGTTTGTTAGTTTATTTATTTATTTGATCATTTGTTTATTTGATTGTTTGTTTGTTTATTAATTAATTTGCTTGTTTGTTTGATTGATTATTTATTTATTTAAAAAAATATATTATTTAGTTATTTATTTATTTGTTCATTTATTTATTATTTATTTATTTGTTTGTTTGATGATTTATTTTTTAGTTACTTTATTTATTTATTTGATTATTTATTTGATTGTTTGTTTGTTTATTAATTAATTTGATTATTTATTTATTAAGTTCTTTGTTTGTTTGTTTATTTGATTATTTATTTATTTGTTTGTTCCTTTATTTGTTTGTTAGTTTATTTATTATATATTTTGTTTTATTATTTGATTATTTTTTATTTGTTTGTTTGATTATTTATTTGTGTGTTAGTTTATTTATTTGATTATTTGTTTGCTTATTTTATTATGTATTTGATTGCTTGTTTGTTTATTAATTTATTAATTAATTTATTTGTTTGTTTATTTATTTTATTATTTATCCGATTGTTTATTTGTTTGTTTGTTTATTTGTTAGTTAATTCATTTATTTATTTGATAATTTATTTTTATTATTTGATTATTTAATTTTTTATTTATTTGTTTGTTAGATTATTTATTTGTGTATTAGTTTATTTATTTATTTGATTATTTTTTTATTTTGTTTATTATTTATTTCATAGTTTTATTTAATACATTTTTAATTAATTAATTTATAAGTTTGATTGATTGATTGTATATGCTAGTTTATTTATTTGTTTGTTTGTTTGTTTATTTGATTATTAATTTGTTTGTTCATTCATTCAATTGTTAGTTTATTTATTTGCTTAATTATTTTTTATTATTTGATTATTTATTTTTATTTGTTTTTCTGTTTGAATATTTATTTGTGTGTTAGTTTATTTATTTTATTCTTTATTTGATTGATTGTTTATTAATTATTTGATTATTTATTGATTAGATTATTAATTTGTTTGTTTGTTTGTTTATTGAATTATTTATTTTTGTTTTTCATTTTCTTATTTTATTTATTTATTTATTTATTTATTTATTTATTTGTTTGTTTGTTTGATTAATTTCCTGCTTCACATGAAAAATCCCCATGTGTGCTTGAATGACACAAATTGGAATAAATGATCAAACAAACAAACAAATCCAGCTCATTTTCCCAGAATCCCCTTCAGACACTCAGGCTGTAGTGTTTTATTATTTTTTAGGACCCAAAGTGCTCGTAACAGATATGATGAGGTGAGGATGAGCTGAATAATGTGTGTTTTCCAGCGTTTGACCTCATGGCGTCTTCATTCAGACACAGACACAGAAGCACAGTCAGTCATTTAGTGTGAGAAACACAACATTCTCAAGGACAGAGCTGCACTCCCACAACACTAACCCTGTTTTATGTCTCTGACCATCTACTGCTCAAGAGGAGCGCTGTAGTGAGGGGTCTTACACACAAGCACACACACACACCACACACACCCACACACACACACATACACACACGCACGCACGCACGCACGCACGCACATGCACACAATTATATATATATATATACACTCACTATATATATATTCATGCACACACACAAACACACAATCATACACACACCCACACATGCACACACACACACAAACACACACACACACACACATGCATGCACAATCACTATATATACACACACACACACACACACACACACACACACACACACACACACACACACACACACACACACACACACACACACACACACACACACACACACACACACACACACACACACACACACACACACACACATATATACACTCATGCACACTCACCATACAAATTCATGCACACACTCACACATTCAAGTACACACACTCATGCACACATGCACGCACACACAAACACGCACGCACGCACGCACGCACACACACACAGACACACACACACACACACACACACACACACATATATGCGTGCATACTTGCACACACACACACACACACACACACACACACACACACACACACACACACACACACACACACACACACACACACACACACACACACACACAATCAGTATATATTCATGCACACACACATTCATGTACACACACACACACACACATTCATGTACTAATGCACGCACACACACATTAAACATTCACACACACACACACACACACACACTCACACACACATACATAGACGCACTCACCATACAAATTCACACACACACACACACACACACACACACACACACACACACACACACACACACACACACACACACACACACACACACACACACACACACACACACACACACACACACACTAAATATACTCATGCACACACACTTATGTACACACACGCACACATGCACTCATGCACGCACACACACATTCATTTTTTATGCACTTACACACACTCATGCACATTCACTATACAAATTCATGCACACACACACGCATGCACACACAGACACACTCATCATACACATACATGCACACTTACAGATTCAAGTAAATGCACACACACACGCACGCGCACACGCACACACACACACATACAAACACTCTCCATATACATTCACACACACACACACACACACACACACACACACACACACACACACACACACACACACACACACACACACACACACACACATTAATGCAGGCACACATTAAACTTTCATGCACTCACACACTCATGCACACTCACCATACAAATTCATGCACACACACACACACACGCATGCACACACAGACACACTCACCATACACTTCATGCACACACTCACACATTCTTCGAGTACGCACAAACACACACACACACACACATAAACAAGTACACACTCAAACTCGCACACACACACACCGTACATATTGACACACATAAACACATAGGTACACACCACAGAAACACACACTCACAATACACACACAAACAAACACACACTTCTCTATCTAAATGGGGACATACATAGACTTTGTTTTGATATACAGACAGTTCCTATAGTGCCACTACAGCTGACAGAAGCTTTATTTCTATAGCAGTCATCCACACACTGATTTCTGGAGAATTTGACAGATTAAGCTCATCTTTAGATACAGATATGTCACCAAAAGGGTTAATTTGGTACACACAACTCTCTCTCTCCCTCTCTCTTTCGCACACACACACTCATTGCTGCATGGTGAAAGACCATGCTGTGGCGGGTTTCTCTGCTGAGGTGTTTTGTTGTGCAGTTAAGACACTCTTGACAGCTGCTGCTGTGTTATTTTAAGGATGAAGGGTGTGTGTGTGTGTCTGTGTCTGTGTGTATGTGTGTGTGGTAACACAATGATCGCACTTCGCTTCCTGTTTGAGCCCAAACACAAGAGGAAGGAGGACTGGACATCAAATGGTCACATCCTGTTTCTAAAAGCAGGATAAGAAATAAACTGTCCAAAAGGTCTGAGTCTGACCGCCAGAATGACAGAGACAGATGTGGAAAACGTCAAGAAGAGCAAGAAAGAGAATAACATACAGTATATTACACAATATTAGAGTGTAGTATAGTGTATATAATATAGTATTTACAACACTCTGTTAATGAATGCTCCAGCACACTATAGTATTATCCAGAGTGAGCTGATAAACTGTAATAAATACTGTAGTATACGTCACTGTTTACTAGAGTAAACTGGTGTAAAATATCCTATAGATGTAGAAAACTACAGTATTGGGTCATTTGTTTATATTACTGTACTTGTTGTGTTACCATAGCAACTGTAGAATCACCACAACAGATTAATTACTGTAGTCATTGTGTTACCATAGCAACTGTAAAATCACCACAACAGATGTTACTGTAGCAACTGTAGAATTACCATGGCAGATTAATTACAGTAGTCGTTGTGTTACCATAGCAACTGTAGAATCACCACGACAGATTAATTGCTGTAGTTGTTGTGTGACCATAGCAACTGTAGAATTACCATGACAGATTAATTACTGTAGTCGTTGTGTTACCATAGCAACTGTAGAATCACCACGACAGATTAATTGCTGTAGTTGTTGTGTGACCATAGCAACTGTAGAATTACCATGACAGATTAATTACTGTAGTCGTTGTGTTACCATAGCAACTGTAGAATCACCACGACAGATTAATTGCTGTAGTCAATGTGTTACCATAGCAACTGTTGAATCACTGTGACAGATTAATTATTGTAGTCGTTGTGTTACCATAGCAACTGTAGAATCACCACAACAGATTAATTACTGTATTCGTTGTGTTACCATAGCAACTGTAGAATCACCACAACAGATGTTACTGTAGCAACTGTAGAATTACCACGACATATTAATTACAGTAGTCGTTGTGTTACCATAGCAGCTGTAGAATCACCACGACAGATTAATTGCTGTAGTTGTTGTGTGACCATAGCAACTGTAGAATGACCACAACAGATTAATTACTGTAGTCGTTGTGTTACCATAGCAACTGTAGAATCACCACAGCAGATCAATTACTGTAGTCGCTGTGTTACCATAGCAACTGTAGAATCACCACGGCAGATTAATTACTGTAGTCGTTGTGTTACCATAGCAACTGTAGAATAACCACAGCAGATTAATTACTGTAGTCGTTGTGTTACCATAGCAACTGTAGAATCACCACAACAGATGTTACTGTAGCAACTGTAAAATCACCACAACAGATTAATTACTGTAGTCGTTGTGTTACCATAGCAACTGTAGAATCACCACACCAGATTAATTACTGTAGTCGTTGTGTTACCATAGCAACTGTAGAATCACCACGACAGATTAATTACTGTAGTCGTTGTGTTACCATAGCAACTGTAGAATCACCACACCAGATTAATTACTGTAGTCGTTGTGTTACCATAGCAACTGTAGAATCACCACGACAGATTAATTACTGTAGTCGTTGTGTTACCATAGCAACTGTAGAATCACCATGACAGATTAATTACTGTAGTCGTTGTGTTACCATAGCAACTGTAGATTCACCACGACAGATTAATTACTGTAGTTGTTGTGTTACCATAGCAACTGTAGAATCACCACAACAGATTAATTACTGTAGTCGTTGTGTTACCATAGCAACTGTAGAATCACCACACCAGATTAATTACTGTAGTCGTTGTGTTACCATAGCAACTGTAGAATCACCACGACAGATTAATTACTGTAGTCGTTGTGTTACCATAGCAACTGTAGAATCACCATGACAGATTAATTACTGTAGTCGTTGTGTTACCATAGCAACTGTAGATTCACCGCGACAGATTAATTACTGTAGTCTTTGTGTTACCATAGCAACTGTAGAATCACCACAACAGATGTTACTGTAGCAACTGTAGAATTACCACGACAGATTATTTACTGTAGTCGTTGTGTTACCATAGCAATTGTAGAATCACCACAACAGATTCATAACTGTAGTCCTTGTGTTACCATAGCAACTGTAGAATTACCATGACAGATTAAATACTGTAGTCCTTGTGTTACCATAACAACTGTAGAATCACCACGACAGATTAATTACTGTAGTCGTTGTGTTACCATAGCAACTGTAGAATTACCATGACAGATTAATTACTGTAGTTGTTGTGTTACCATAGCAACTGTAGAATCACCACAACAGATTAATTACTGTAGTCATTGTGTTACCATAGCAACTGTAGAATGACCACAACAGATTAATTACTGTAGTCCTTGTGTTACCATAGCAACTGTAGAATCACCACAACAGATTAATAACTGTAGTCGTTGTGTTACCATAGCAACTGTAGAATCACCACGACAGATTAATTACTGTAGTCCTTGTGTTACCATAGCAACTGTAGAATCACCACAACAGATTAATTACTGTAGTCCTTGTGTTACCATAGCAACTGTAGAATCACCACAACAGATTAATTACTGTAGTCCTTGTGTTACCATAGCAACTGTAGAATCACCATTAACAGATTAAGTGCTTTATTTTGGTGTGGTTTAAAAACACTACGGTATTTATTGTAGTAGTTTTTAGAATAGAGATTAATGCTGAGTACAGGAAGTCATTTTCCAGTCTCACCTCCACCTCCTGTAGCTCAGCCTGAAGAAGAGATCTGATAAAAGAGTGAAAGTGATGCACATAAGCTGTATTTCTCAGAGTGATAAGACTCAGTTCCCGTGTGACTGTGATGAATGAGCGCAGGATAAGCAGATCTGTGTGGAGGTGTGTGTGAACAACATTACAGGTGTAAGAAAGTCAGATTGCGAGAGTTGTCAAAGAAAGCGAATTCTTGTTTGACTTCTAGAAGACTGTAAATGGCAGAGTTTGAGCCCTGTGTGTGTGTGTGTGTGTGTGCGCGCTGATAAACACAGACCAAACGTGTGTCTGATAAACTCCAGCGTGTGTTTGACTTCCGACACACACACACACACACACACGCACACACGCACACACACACACCTCTGTTCTCACGGTGAAAGTGCTGTTTGTGTTTTCCAGCGACCGCATGGTTTTCCTTTCATCTCTTTTTCTCTGACAGAGCCGTCATTATTGTCCCATCTCATCATGTTCAGACGTCTGTCATCTCACCACAAGATGAACATGAGCCCTTTCTGTTCCATTTAGCAGAGCTCTTTATGACAGTCAAGGGTTTTTTTTTTTTGATGGTTGGAGTAAATGAATGAATGAATGAATGGAGAAACTGAGATATGAATGGAGGAATTACAAATGAATGAATGAATGAATGAATGAATATAAAAATGAATAAATGAATGGAGAAATTAATAGATAGAGAAATAAATGAACAAATATAGAAATGAATGAATGGATAGATTAACAAATGAATGATTGAAAGAGTGAAATGAACAGAGAAATAAATTACTGAATAAATGAACAAACAAACAGAAATTAATGAATGGAGAAATGAATGAATGAATATATGAATGAATGAATGAATGAATATAAACATGAATGAATGAATGAATGAATGAATGAATGAATGAATGGAGAAATTAATAGACAGAGAAATGAATGAATGAATATAGAAATGAATGAATGGATAGATTAACAAATGAATGATTGAAAGAATGAAATGAACAGAGAAATAAATTACTGAATAAATAAACAAACAAACAGAAATGAATGAATGGAGATGAATGGAGGAATGAATGAATGAATGAATATAGAAATGAATGAATGGGTAGATTAACAAATAAACAATTGGAAGAATGAATGAATGAACACAGACATAAGTTATTGAATAAATGAACAAACAAGCAGAAATGAATAAATGAATGAATGAATGAATGAATGAATGAATGAATGAATGAATGAATGAATGAATGAATGAATATAGAAATGAATGGATGGATAGATTAACAAATGAATGATTGAAAGAATGAAAGAATGAAATGAACAGAGAAATAAATTACTGAATAAATGAACAAACAAACAGAAATGAATGAATGGAGAAATGAATGAATGAATGAATGAATACAGAAATGAATGAATGGGTAAATTAACAAATAAACAATTGGAAGAATGAATGAATGAACACAGACATAAGTTATTGAATAAATAAACAAACAAGCAGAAATGAATGAATGAATGAATGAATATAGAAATGAATGGATGGATAGATTAACAAATGAATGATTGAAAGAATGAAATGAACAGAGAAATAAATTACTGAATAAATGAACAAACAGAAATGAATGAATGGAGAAATGAATGAATGAATGAATATAGAAATTATTGAATGGGTAAATTAACAAATGAACAATTGGAAGAATGAATGAATGAACAAACAAGCAGAAATGAATAAATGAATGAATGAATATAGAAATGAATGAATGGAAAGATTAACAAATGAATGATTGAAAGAATGAAAGAATGAAATGAACAGAGAAATAAATTACTGAATAAATGAACAAACAAACAGAAATGAATGAATGGAGAAATGAATGAATGAATATAGAAATGAATGAATGGGTAGATTAACAAATAAACAATTGGAAGAATGAATGAATGAACACAGACATAAGTTATTGAATAAATGAACAAACAAGCAGAAATTAATAAATGAATGAATGAATGAATATAGAAATGAATGGATGGATAGATTAACAAATGAATGATTGAAAGAATGAAATGAACAGAGAAATAAATTACTGAATAAATGAACAAACAGAAATGAATGAATGGAGAAATGAATGAATGAATGAATGAATATAGAAATTAATGAATGGGTAAATTAACAAATGAACAATTGGAAGAATGAATGAATGAACACAGACATAAGTTATTGAATAAATGAACAAACAAGCATAAATGAATAAATGAATGAATGAATGAATATAGAAATGAATGGATGGATAGATTAACAAATGAATGATTGAAAGAATGAAAGAATGAAATGAACAGAGAAATAAATTACTGAATAAACGAACAAACAAACAAACAAACAGGAATAAATGAATGAATGAATGATTATAGAAATGAATGAATGGATAGATTAACAAATGAATGATTGAAAGAATAAAATGAACAGAGAAATAAATTACTGAATAAATGAACAACCAAACAGAAACGAAAGAATGGAGAAACGAATGAATGAATGAATGAATGAATGAATGAATGAATGAATATAGAAATGAATGAATGGGTAGATTAACAAATGAACAATTGGAAGAATGAATGAATGAACACAGACATAAGTTATTGAATAAATGAACAAACAAGCAGAAATGAATAAATAAATGAATGAATGAATGAATATAGAAATTAATGGATGGATAGATTAACAAATGAATGATTGAAAGAATGAAATGAACAGAGAAATAAATTACTGAATAAATGAACAAACAAACAAACAAACAAACAGGAATGAATGAATGAACGATTATAGAAATGAATGAATGGATAGATTAACAAATGAATGATTGAAAGAATGACTGAACGAATGAACATAAATAAATGAATTAATGAACAAACAAACAGAAATTAATGAATAAAAGAACAAGCAGAAATGAATGGAGGAAATAGTTGATATAGAAATGGATGGATGGATTAATTAACTATTGAATGATTGAAAGAATAAATGAACAGAAATGAATGAATGAATGAATAATTGGAGGAATTAATAAATGAATGAATATAGAAATTAAAGGAAGAATAGATGGATGGTCAATTAACAAATGAACGATTGAAAGAATGAATGAGCAGAGGAATAAATGAATGAATGACTGAACAAACAAACCTGAATGAATTGAGACATGAATTAATGAATGAATGAATATAGAAATAAATGAATGAACAAACAAACCTGAATGAATGAAGACATGAATGAATGAATGAATATAGAAATGAATAAACAAACAAATATGAATGAATGGAGACATGAATGAATGAATTAATTAATATAGAAATGAATAAACAAACAAATATGAATGAATGGAGACATGAATGAATGAATGAATGAATGAATGAATGAATATAGAAATTAATAAACAAACAAATATGAATGAATGGAGACATGAATGAATGAATGAATTAATTAATATAGAAATGAATAAACAAACAAATATGAATGAATGGAGACATGAATGAATGAATGAATGAATATAAAAATTAATAAACAAACAAATATGAATGGAGACATGAATGAATGAATGAATGAATGAATATAGAAATTAATAAACAAACAAATATGAATGAATGGAGACATTAATGAATAAATGAATGAATGGATGGATGGATGAATGGATAGATAAATTAACAAATGAACAACAAAAAGAATGAACAGAGAAATAAATTAATGAACAAACAAACATGAATGAATGGAGACATGAATTAATTAATGAATGGATATAGAAATGAATGAATGAATGAATGAATGAATGAATGAATGAATGAATGAATGAATGAATGAATGAATGAATGAATGAATGAATGAATGAATGAATGAATGAATGAATGAATGGATGGATGGATGGATGGATGGATAAATTAACAAATGAACACCAAAAAGAATGAACAGAGAAATGAATGAATGAACAAACATGAATGAATGGAGACATTAATTATTTAATGAATTAATATAGAAATGAATGAATGGATGGATGGATAAATTAACAAATGAACACTTAAAAGAATAAATGAACAGAGAAATGGATGAATGAACACAAGCAGAAAAGAATGGATACATGAATGAATGCGTGTTGAAATGAATGGATGGATAAATTAACAAATGAATGGCTGAAAGATTGAATAATTGAATGAACAGAAATAAATGAACAAACAAACAGATATGGAGGAATTAATAAATGAATATAGAAATGATTGGATGGATGATGGATGGATAAATGAACTAATAAATGATTGAAAGAATGAATGAATGAGCAGAAAATGAATGAGTGAACAAGCAAACAGAAATAAATAGAGAAATGGAGACATGGATGCAGGAATAAATGAATGAAAGAATATAAAAATGACTGAATGAATGGATGGATGGACTGATTTTTACTCTTTACTTTGATTTGGCTTGCTTTTACCAAACATTTGGATCTGCTTTGCGTACTTGAGTACATTTCAGGTGTATTTAAATGAAAAACAGAAGGATAATAAGGTGTTATTCTAGTTGTAAATAAATAATTGCTGAAGCCGCGTTTGAACTTTCCACCGTGGGTTATATCCATTGGGTCGTGTTGGTTTGAAGCGGCAGTATATATATCGTTTAATCACAGAAATGCACACACACAGCATCTGTTTTCTGTGCGTCTCAGCTGCAGTTCTCCTACAGCGAGGTCTTGGGCTAATATCAACATCGGCGGTAAATATTACATAGCTTGAACAGCCACCCGAGGCTAACAGGAGCGAGTAATGTATGTTCACCTGGTCTTACGTCTGCTGGTCCGGCCTGTAAAAACAAACAGCAGCGGCTCGGAGATTTCACTGCGGGTGACCTCATGTTTGGCTTTAAATATATCCTCTAATATCTGTTTTCTTTTCATTCCCCCGTGCCGAGCTCACTGCCGAGCACTTGGGTGCTCAGTTTTGTAATATCAAAACAGTGTTTTATTTTTTATTTAGGGTCATGTTGGAAAGAGACTCTGAATGAAAGATTTATTTATTTTTGTACTGTAAAAAATACTTGTAAATTAGCAGTTTTTCATATTTGTTTCGGATTCATGTTTGTGTTTTTATTTATTCTTCCCAGTTTATTTATGCTTTGAATTGCATTATGGGATCTTGATGTTTCTTTCATCAACTTTCAACCATAAAAAGTTCAAAAAAGTGAATTTATTAATATTTATTTATAGTTTAAGTGTTCTATTGTTTGATTTGAGGTTATATATGATGGTACAAATATGATAAATAAAATGAAATATTCATTCATTCATTTTGTTTTCGGGTTAATTTATTAATCAGGGGTCGGAATGAACCGCCAACTTACCCAGCATATGTTTTACCCAGAGGATGCCCTTCCAGCTGCAACCCAACACTGGAAAACACCCTTGCATTCACACTCATACACTATGGCCAATTTAGCTTATTCTGTACCACATGTGTTTGGATTGTGGGGTAAACCGGAGCACCCGGAGGAAACCCACACTAACACGGGGAGAACATGCAAACTCCACACAGAAATGCCAACTGGCCCAGCCGGGGCTTGAACCAGTGACCTTCTTGCTGTGAGGCGATCATGCTATCCAGTGTGCCACCGTCACACCCCATTTTTTTTTTTTTTTTTTAAATAATTTTTTGGGGGTTTTCACCTTTAATGTATAGGACAGTAGAGAGAATTGACAGGAAAGCATCGGGAGCAGAGAGAGGGGAAGGATCGGCATAGAACCGCGAGGCGGAATCGAACTCGGGTCGCCGTGAGCACCGGAGTGCATGTGTCGACGCACTAACCACTACACCGCTGGCGCCGACCACACCCCATTTTTTAAATATATATTTATTTATTTATGCTTTTAAATTGCATTATAGGATCTTGATGTTTCTTCCATCAACTTTTAACAATGACAAGATCAAAAAAAGTGACTTTTATAAAAAAGATTTTTATAGTTTAAGTGTTCTATTGTTTAATTTGGGGTGGTATATTATAAATATGATACAAATATGATAAATAAAATGAAATACATTAAAGAAAATAAATAAACAAATACATAAGCAGATATAAATTTAAATGCATTAAAAAAAAAAACTAATAAATATTATAAATTGAAAAAATAAATAAATGAATGATTAAAAAGATAAACTAATAAATTAACTAATAATAGTTAATGGAAATTGCATAATTAAAATGTTTATTTTATTGTTTACTTGTTGGTGGTTTTGTATTAGTTTGTACAACATGATTTGAACAGAAATTAACAATTTATATTGACAAAAAAATAAATGCATTAAAACAAAAAAATAATCAAAATAAAATAAATAAATGATTAAATAGCTAAATAAATATATTCCTTTTCTTTTCGGCTTAGTTCCTTTATTAATAAGGGGTTGCCACAGCGGAATGAACCGCCAACTTATCCAGCATATGTTTTATGCAGCGGATGCCCTTCCAGCCGCAACCCAGCACTGGGAAACATCCATACACACTCAATCACACACATACACTACGGCCAATTTAGTTAGTCAATTCCACAATAGCGCATGTGTTTGGACTGTGGGGGAAACCGGAGCACCCGGAGGAAACCCACGCTAACACAGGGAGAACATGCAAACTCCTCACAGAAAAGCATACTTGGCCCAGCCGGGGCTCAAATCAGCGACCTTCTTGCTGTGAGGCGATCGTGCAACCCACTGCACCACTGTGACGCCCATATAAATGTATATAAAATGTATTTATTGTGTTTATATTGCATTGCGCAACACTTCTGATGCTATTGAGCTGGAATACAGTATGGAGGGGTAAAAGTGTAAAGAATGAGTCAACAATTGAATTATAAATGCAGACATATTAATTAATTGCAGATTTAATTACATGCAGATAATTATTGAAATACAAGAACAATGTAAAAACAAACACTGTATACAAAGTGCATTAAGTTATAACTTGTGGGCGGCACGGTGGCTCAGTGGTTAGCACTGTGGCCTCACAGCAAGAATGTTGCTGGTTTGAGTCCTGGCTGGGTCAGTTGGCATTTCTGTGTGGAGTTTGCATGTTCTCCTCGTGTTGGTGTGGGTTTCCTCCGGGTGCTCCGGTTTCCCCCACAGTCCAAACACATGCGCTATAGGGGAATTGATGAACTAAATTGGCCGTAGTGTATGAGTGTGTGTGTGTGAATGAGTGTGTATGGGTGTTTCTCAGTTCTGGGTTGTGGCTGGTTAAACATATGCTGGAATTCTTGGCGGTTCATTCCGCTGTGGCGACCCCTGATAAATAAGGCACTAAGCTGAAGGAAAATAAATGATAACTTTAAAGGGTCACGAAACACCAGAACACATGTGTTGAGCTGTTGACAGTCATATCTGTGTCCCACGCTGCTATAAACACTATTAGGACACATATATCACACTAACAAGTGAAAATTGGTTGTTTTTGTGTTATTTTGAGCAAATTCGTTCTTCCAGTTTGAAACTAATTTTTGAAGCTGCATCACGGCCATGAGATACTTAGGTGTAAATCCAGCTGGAGAGTGGCTGTCTGTCCTTTCGAGAACATTCTGACGTCTCTGAGTGTGCGGCATTAATTCATGACAAAGACGTGCTTCAAACTAATCAGCGCGCTCTATTGTGTATGACGTGAAACTTCATTAATATGCATGATAGCTCCGGAGACTGTTTACCTGTTTACACTGTTCAGACGGCAGAGAGACGCCACGTTGTGTTGCCAAAACAAGTGAAAGTACAAGAATATCAAGACAAGAGTCGTCGGTGTTGCGTTTATTAGTGTGTTGCAACGAAGGTTTTGTTTTCATTTTCTCTCTATGAGAGAGCTGCTGGACTCACGTGTGGATTACAGTGCACGCGACACGCGACAGAAATGCGTTTGTAAGGAACATTTTTACCCGAGAGCTTTTTCTCATCTGGAAATGATGAAATCCGGATTTGCCGCTCGTCTCCTTTTAATAAAAAGACACAGCTCCAGTTTGATTGTCTGTCTACAGATTTGGTAAGTGTTTGCAGTGCAGTGCCCTTTGTTTAAATGCTGCTCTCCAAATGTAAACTTGTAAACACAAACTATTCCTGTCGTGCAGGATTTTCGCTGCATTTTGTGACAGGATAGTCTATACACACACGGCTTTCTGACGCTACCTACCGAGTACACAAGTTACAGAGAAATGCGGAGGATTTTTTATTTCTCATTCGCCATGCGGGATCAAATCAGCCTCTCTGTGTGTTTGTTTTGCCTGTGAAACTCAGCGCGTGCCCAAATGTTAACTCGCTTCTATGCAAATCCTACCCTCTTTCCCTCCCCCGACACTCCCACACTCCCAGAGCTGGACACGCCCAACTTTCCTGACTTTTTTCAAAACAGAGGTGTGAAAACACCCTGCTGAGACAGGGGGTTTCGTGGCCCTTTAAATATACATTATAATTAAGGCCACTTAATATAAAGTAATTTTGCCTATATATCATGATCATAATATCAGATTTATTCAGATTTTGATCTCAAAACAACAAGTTCCTCATTTCATCTGGACGTGACGCATTTCAGATCCTTCTTTTTGTATTTAAGTTGAAGCATCTCCAACATTAGCTTTGGGTTTGTAATGCATTTGTCAGTGAGGATGTCGGAATTTGACATGATTGATGGCCAATCAAAACTGTCAATGGCAATCAGGCTCTGAAGATGTATGTGCTTCAGCCTGGCATCTGACAGCCTGCCTTGGGTTTGTCTCAGGATTTCCCAGGAGTCATAACGCATAATCTGACAAGAAACAATCCCGAGGACAGAAGAGTGTTGCGCTGCACACTAACTTCACGAGAGAGCAATAGTTGCTTTGTTGCTTTAAAGGTATCATTCACCCAAAAATGAACAATTTCCTTGAAGAATGTTGGAAACCATCAGCCATTTGTCATCCATAGCAGGAACCAAACATGTTAAAGCAGTCAGCGATGGAAATGTGTTTTAGGATCTCAGACTGGCGTATTGTCTGAGTGTAATCTGCAGGAGAGGAAGTTAACACTGACTGATGCAATAATGTGTGAACAACCAGAAACTGAAACCAGACCACTGTTGAACTGCCCATCATAATGGTTAGATGGTTTATTCATTTAATAAACTGATTCATTCTGTACCAGATGCTGCACATACATTAGTAATTATATACTGTAATGCTGTGTTCACACCAGACGCGGAACACGCAAATAAATCATGCTATTTGCACATAAATAGGCATGTGAACGTTTTGAGTTTACTCGCTTCACTTGAATGATGATCAAATGTGCTTCATTCGAGCGTCAGATTCACTTCACAATAGATGTGCATGGACATGGATTTTATTGAGATAGTAGCTGTGCTTTATGTGCTTTAGGAAGGCTGAAAAACATTGTATATTCGTTCGGCGTCGTGTCAGAGTCCACTAGATCCATTCAGAGGTGCACCCAGCTCTGTGAGTTCATCAACTCCTCCAGAAACTTTACCTGGATGATTATACCTGACTTGCGACTGAGCTGAGCTCAGTTTGATGAGCTGTTGTCCGGTGTCGGCAAGAGGATTTTCCAATGACTGTAAAACAGGGGTGTAGCGGACATGTTAAAAGTGGGGGGGGACAGGTGTATGAGATCCAAAAGTTTACGTTCATATAATTAGTAATCACCTGTTTTTAAATAGTCTGTCTCTAGAAGTGAGAGGGACATATCCCCCTCGTCCCCCCTGGTTGTTACGCCCCTGCTGTAAAAGTATGGACGATGTGACAGCACCTTTTCCCATATAACACTTTAAAGCCAAAACGCCTCATGACGGGAACAAACTGTCGCAAAACACTGCTGAAATTGGAGCCTGGGCATGCGCAGAAGGGACTATCAGATGGAGCCAGAGGCGGAGCCGCGGAATCAAGCTTCCAACCAAAGGCTTGAACTCTGCCGTTGAACTCTTCATATTTTGTTTTTATTAAATTATAAGAGCTTACATCACACAGTTTGTTAATAAATCATATATTATTACGTGTTTTTAAATGCAAGCGCTTTTATTTATATTAGCGAGCCTTTGTTATAGTGCAGATACGGGCAGTCAAATGAGAAGTCTGGGGGCGTGGTTAATTTGACGTACAAGCGTTTGGTTGGAAGCTTGATTCCGCGGCTCCGCCTCTGGCTCCATCTGATAGTCCCTTCTGCGCATACCCAGGCTCCAATTTCAGCAGTGTTTTGCGACAGTTTGTGCCCGTCATGAGGCGTTTTGCCTTCAAAGCGTTCAATGGGAAAAGGCGTTGTTGCGTCATCCATATTTTTTACAGTCATTGGAAAATCCTCTTGCCGACACCTGACAACAGCTCATCAAACTGGACTGGCTCATTCGGAAGTCAGGTATAATCATCCAGGTACAGTTTCTGGAGGAGTTGATGAACTCACAGAGCTGGGTGCACTTCTGAATGGATCTAGTGGACTCTGACACGCCGCCGAACGAATATACAATGTTTTTCAGCCTTCCTAAAGCACATAAAGCACAGCTACTATCTCAATAAAATCCATGTTAGCCATTTAGTAACGAAGCTAGAGTCACCGGGCAGACATAAATTATGCTATTTGCACATAAATAGACGAGTGAACATTTTGAGTTTGATGGTCAAATTCGCTTCATTCGAGCGTCAAATTGACTTCACAATAGATGTGTCTGCCCGGTCACTCTAGCTTCGTTACTAAATGGCTAACATGGATTCTACTGAGGGAATAGCTGTGCTTTATGTGCTTTAGGAAGGCTGAAAAACATTGAATATTCGTTCGGCGGCGTGTCTGAGTCCACTAGATCCATTCAGAAGTGCACCCAGCTCTGTGAGTTCATCAACTCCTCCAGAAACTGTACCTGGATGATTATACCTGACTTCCGAATGAGCCAGTCCAGTTTGATGAGCTGTTGTCCGGTGTCGGCAAGAGGATTTTCCAATGACTGTAAAAAATATGGATGACGCAACAACGCCTTTTCCCATTGAACGCTTTGAAGGCAAAACGCCTCATGACGGGCACAAACTGTCGCAAAACACTGCTGAAATTGGAGCCTGGGTATGCGCAGAAGGGACTATCAGATGGAGCCAGAGGCGGAGCCGCGGAATCAAGCTTCCAACCAAACGCTTGTATGTCAAATTAACCACGCCCCCCGGACTTCTCATTTGACTGCCCGTATCTGCACTATAACAAAGGCTCGCTAATATAAATAAAAGCGCTTACATTTAAAAACACGTAATATTATATGATTTATTAACAAACTGTGTGATGTAAGCTCTTATAATTTAATAAAAACAAAATATGAAGAGTTCAAATGCAAAAACCTCTAAAACCGTTTAAAATTTCCTTCAAAAATGAGCATTTTTATCAGGCTCCTGTGTGTAGGGTCAGTAATTTCAAGTTTATGGCACAGAATATACTCTTTTCAAATGGTTTATTCGTTTAATAAACTGATGCATGCTGAACCAGTTGCTGTGCATAAATTAGTAATTATATACTGTAATGCTGTGTTCACACCAGACGCAGAACGCGCGAATAAATTATGCTATTTGCACATAAATAGACGCGTGAACATTATGAGTTTGATGGTCAAATTCGCTTCATTCGAGCGTCAAATTCACTTCACAATAGATGTTGTCTGCCCGGTGACTCTAGCTTCGTTACTAAATGGCTAACATGGATTCTACTGAGGGAATAGCTGTGCTTTATGTGCTTTAGGAAGGCTGAAAAACATTGAATATTCGTTCGGCGTCATGTCAGAGTCCACTAGATCCATTCAGAAGTGCACCCAGCTCTGTGAGTTCATCAACTCCTCCAGAAACTTTACCTGGATGATTATACCTGACTTCCGAATGAGCCAAGTCCAGTTTGATGAGCTGTTTGTCAGGTGTCGGCAAGAGGATTTTCCAATGACTGTAAAAAATATGGCCTTTTCCCATTGAACGCTTTGAAGGCAAAATGCCTCATGACGGGCACAAACTGTCGCAAAACACTGCTGAAATGGGAGCCTGGGCATGTGCAGAAGGGACTATCAGATGGAGCCAGAGGCGGAGCTGCGGAATCAAGCTTCCAACCAAACGCTTGTATGTCAAATTAACCACGCCCCCAGACTTCTCATTTGACTGCCCGTATCTGCACTATAACAAAGGCTCGCTAATATAAATAAAAGCGCTTACATTTAAAAACACGTAATAATATACGATTTATTAACAAACTGTGTGATGTAAGCTCTTATAATTTAATAAAAACAATAGTTTGCTTATAGCTGCAATAGTTGCAGTTCTCCCCGTGTTGCCGTGGGTTTCCTCCAGGTGCTCCGGTTTCCCCCACAGTCCAAACACATGTGGTACAGGTAAATTGGGTAGGCTAAATTGTCCGTAGTGTATGTTTGTGAATGTGTGTGTATGAGTGTTTCCCAGTGATGGGTTGCAGCTGGAAGGGCATCCGCTGTGTAAAACATGTGGTGGATAAGTTGGCGGTTCATTCCGCTGTGGCGACCCCAGATTAATAAAGGGACTAAGCCGAAAAGAAAAATAATGAATGAATGTCTTTGTGTATGTGTTTGTAGGAGTGTGTGCATGTCTGTGTGTGTGTATGTGTTTGCAGCAGTGTGTGTATGTCTGTCATTGTCATTATCATGGCACAAACGCTGGTGTGTGCATGTGTGTTTGTATGTAACTGTATGTGATCTTACATAACCTCCAGAAGTGGTGTGTGTGTGTGTGTGTGTTAACTGACGGTGGTTTGTGTCGTTAGTTTCTGCGAGCTCCTGTAAACCGCAACATCTTGCGCGGTGGTTGTGGGGTGGAAGTGTGTGTGAGGAAGACTGAGCCTGCAGGCCTGCGCTTATCAACACACAGTGCAACAGAAACACACACACACACACTGTGCCAACCAATAAACCAACCAACCGCCACCGTCTGCCATGCAGCACCTTACCAACTGTAAACATCACTCATGCCTGCTGCTGGAGAGTGTGTGTGTGTGTCAGTGTGTGTGTGTGTGTGTGTGTGTGTTTTATGTATATGTATCTATGTGTCTGTGTTTGTATAAATATGCATATGCATGTGTGTTTGTGTCTGTGTGTGCACGTCTGTGAGAAAGTGTGTCTGTGTGTTTGTTTGTGTGTGCATGTTTGTGTGAAAGTGTGTGTGTCTGTGTGTTTGTATGCGTATTTGTTTGTGTGTATGTGTTTGATTGTAATATGCACGCGTGTCTGTCTGTCTCTGTGTGTGTGTGTGGGTATATGTATGTGTTTGTGTGTAGGGGAGGGAATGTGTGTGCATGTGTGTGTGTGTGTGTGTGTTTGTTTCTATGTGTATTTGTTTGGTTGTTTGTGTGTGTGTGTGTTTGTGTGTGTGTTTGTGAGTGTGCATGTCTGAGTGAAAGTGTCTGTGTGTGTGCATATCCGTGTGAGTGTGTGTGTCTGTGTGTTTGTTTCTATGTGTTTCTTTGTGTGTGTGTGTGTGTGTTTGTATGCATATCTATGCATGTCTGTGTGTGTGTTTGCATATGCATGTGTGTGTGTGTGTGTGTGTGTGTGTGTGTGTTTGTGAGTGCGTGCATGTCTGTTTGAAAGTGTGTCTGTGTATGTGAATGTCTGTGTGAGTGTGTGTGTCTGTGTGTTTGTTTATGTGTATTTGTTTGTTTGTGTGTGTGTTTGTATGGATATCTATGCATGTCTGTGTGTGTGTGTTTGCATATGCATATGTGTGTGCGTGTGTGTGTGTTTGTGAGTGTGTGCATGTCTGTTTGAAAGTGTGTCTGTGTATGTGCATGTCTGTGTGAGTGTGTGTCTGTGTGTTTGTTTATGTGTATTTGTTTGTTTGTGTGTGTTTGTGTTTGTATGCATATGTATGCATGTCTGTGTGTGTGTTTGCATATGCATATGTGTGTGCGTGTGTGTGTGTTTGTGAGTGCGTGCATGTCTGTTTGAAAGTGTGTCTGTGTATGTGCATGTCTGTGTGAGTGTGTGTCTGTGTGTTTGTTTATGTGTATTTGTTTGTTTGTGTGTGTTTGTGTTTGTATGCATATGTATGCATGTCTGTGTGTGTGTTTGCATATGCATATGTGTGTGCGTGTGTGTGTGTTTGTGAGTGTGTGCATGTCTGTTTGAAAGTGTGTCTGTGTATGTGCATGTCTGTGTGAGTGTGTGTCTGTGTGTTTGTTTATGTGTATTTGTTTGTTTGTGTGTGTTTGTGTTTGTATGCATATGTATGCATGTCTGTGTGTGTGTTTGCATATGTGTGTGTGTGTTTGTGAGTGCGTGCATGTCTGTTTAAAAGTGTGTCTGTGTATGTGCATGTCTGTGTATGTGTGTGTGTCTGTGTGTTTGTTTATGTGTATTTGTTTGTGTGTGTGTGTGTGTGTGTGCGTGTGTGTGTGTGTGTGTGTGCGTGCATGTCTGTTTGAAAGTGTGTCTGTGTATGTGCATGTCCGTGTACGTGTGTGTGTCTGTGTGTTTGTTTATGTGTATTTGTTTGTTTGTTTGTGTGTGTGTGTGCGTGTGTGTGTGTGTGTGTGTGCGTGTGTGTGTGTGTGTGTGTGCGTGCATGTCTGTTTGAAAGTGTGTCTGTGTATGTGCATGTCTGTGTACGTGTGCGTGTGTCTGTGTGTTTGTTTATGTGTATTTTTTTGTTTGTGTGTGTGTGTGTGTGTGTGCGTGCGTGTGTGTGTGTGCGTGTGTGTGTGTGTGTTTGTATGGATATCTATGCATGTCTCTGTGTGTGTGTGTGTGTGTATGCACGTCTTAGAGTGTTTGATGGGGCTGTGTGTGCATGTTTCTGTTTCTGTATGTCTTTGTGAGTGTGTGTGCACAAGTGAGTGCGTGTGTTTGTGTGCGTCTAAGTGTATATGTTGGGGGAAGGGGCTGTGTGTTTTTGAGTATGTCTGTGTATGCGCGCGTGTGTATCTGTGTGTATGTGCGCGCATGTGTGCGTGGTTGCCGTTTTTAATGGTCAATGACATAGTTAGATAAGCACATGCAAAACTGCTCATAACAGAAAACAGAAGCGAGTGAAACAGTTGAGATAAATGATGTTCATACACAATGTCCAGCACAGTAATCTTGCTTTGACATAAGTGTGTTGCTTTCCTCATGGCCCATTATTTAGCTTGTTTTAGGGTAAAACTCCCTTGATTTTGGTATATTATTTCTCAAGACAGTACTTTATGCTTGTCTAGGAAATGCTTGATTTAAAGGTGCAGTATGTAAGTTTGACACCCAGTGGTTGAACTAGGTATTGCATTCCTGGATCAAAACAAACGCAAGCGCAGGTTGCCAGATTGACGACCAACAGCAGTGAGTTTGACGATCGAGCGTGAAGGCTTATTTAAATTGTATTCTATATAAAAGCAATGCCACGCGATAGAAGGAATATTCTCCATATTAGAAGGAGTTTTTGTTGTAACCAACACCTCAATTTGATATATTAGAAATAACTTTTATTTCTCTTTTTTTTTTAATCTTTCCCTGCTTACCTGGACGACTTTCCCGCTGCAACCAGTTTGTCCAGTTAACTCGTCATGTACGTTGGCGGACTTGAGATGCAGAGAGGTGTTGACCACGACGACGGGGTTCGAGTCTGGCGAAGAATGGTTCCAGAAAGCAGGTAAGACAAAAACAGAATCCAAAAAAATAAACTAAACAAGTGAATAGGGATGGGCGATATGGCCTAAAATCCATATTGCGATATACATTGCAGCCTCTTGCGATAACGATATATATTGCGATATATAAATTATAATAGAACCATTTCAGAACAGGTTACAGAGACCCTTAGGAAAGCCAAACTGCTATTTTTTTAAGAAATAAAGAAACGTTGCATGTCATTTTGAGAACATTTATTGTGCAAAAGCAAAACTGTAATTAAACAACACAATGTTGCAGATAAATAAACTAAATGTAGTGCCTTTTAGAAAGAAAGACGTTTCTTTTAAGTCCTTGGTTCCTAAATGCCAAGTTGCAGAGAACAAAAAAACTGGTGTCTTTTTAGTTAAGGAACTTACACTGTACTGAAATTACTTATTGCAGATACTTTAAATAAAAACATATTTCTAACCTGCAGCCTAAGGTAAAACATTTGATTTTGAACATTTTGTTCTCCTAATGAAATTAGAACTGGTGTCTTGATCTCTCTCTCCCTCTCTCTCTCTGTCTGCTGTAGTGTTGGTGCTGCTGAGAGATTGAGACGCACCAGATAAAGTTTGCTTATAAAGTAATGCAAAAATGAATACAATATCGAAAGCGAAAGCAGATTCTTGGACATGTCCGGGGAAAATGTATTGTCACCCCAAATAATGAGCTGGATCAGTCTATTTAGTCTTCGCGCTCTTCTGTATCCAGCGCGTCTCTGTGGGTCTGCATGCAGAGCATGCGAGTCTGTGGCAGAGTGTTCTCAGTTTCTCGCGAACACAGAACCGGGCCGCCCCAATAATATATCGGCCGCCCAGGTAAAATCTGTGTGGGAAGCGCTGTGAGGGAATCTGTGTGACAAGCCTCGATATGCCATGCATGAGGCTCGCAAGTTGTGCGACACGTCGCCATTCGGTGCCATGCGTTGCTTAGTGCTGTTGTTGAGAGCGTCAGCGTGTGCTACAGTCACAATAGATTTCCAACGTAATACACCATAAGTTAGTGTGAAGAGCATGTTGTTTTACAGTGGCCGAGTGAATTAAGTTATCAAACGAGCTTATTATTTTTTGTCGCAAATGCGAGCGAAATGGTCGCACTGTTGTTTATTCAAGATGATGCGTTGCAGCCGGCTGCAGCTCGTTGCTCTTAATTTCGCGGGTAGATTGCGTCATCAAACATGCATTATCGCTATAGTGCAATAGAATTAGAATCTCTATCGTAGGCCAATTTTGTATCGTTTATATCGCCCATTACTACAAGTGAATAACAGGGTGAGAATGTGGTGAAATCTGAAAACGTGGTAAAAATCAGGCGAGGGCTTTCTTTTTCTGCTTTTAAAAACTGTTGGTTGGGCTTAGGGAAGGTGGAGGGTGGCTCAGTCGATTGGTCGGTCGGTTATTCAGTCAGTCAACAGCGGCCCCTGGTGGGTTTATGTGAGTACAGCAGGCACGAATGGCACTCGCGAGAGAAATCTGAGATCTGAAAAAGCGTACACAGCGGCCTCTTGTGGATTCGTGAAAATAAAAACTGCAAAAATACGTACCTCCTGGGACGTATTTCACGGCCTCCAGAAACGTATGGGCACGTTTTCAGAATGAGCCTGGGTTGAAACTATGACAATGATCAGCTCAGGTACAGCTCATGTGCTTTATTCAGTGTTAAATGCTAATAATGTGAGTTTGAATGGCATTTCACATGACATTTATTGCCATACTACTGAAAGCAGCAGCAGATAGTTCACCTCAGATCTGGAAAATAAAATAAACCCTAGAACTTTAGAACTGAGACTCAGTGCAAACCAACACATATCAGTAATTCACATCGACATTTATTAATGTTAAAGAGGTTTAATATGTATTAAATAGACTGTAAACCTTACCATTTCATGAGGGAGTAGGGTTGGGCGATGTTGACCAATTTGGCATCGTACAATGTCTAATGTGAAACATCGCTATGGACGGTGGCATCGTCATCATAGCCAGGGGTGGTTGTTGATAAATATCAATTAATTCATAATGAATTAATTAATTGTAGCCTACCGTTTTCACTTCCTGACCCACATGATCTTTGCTTTACCCATAACCAAACCATAAGTAAATAAAGTTACACACAAGTTATCACCTGTCAATCACTTGTTTCCGCGGGACTCTGGCATGAATAGGCGGAGTGATCTGTGTGGTTATAATGGCTTTTTCCCACAGCTGGGGGAGGAGACGAGAGTTTGTTTGGAGTTCACTGTAATTTGTATTGTGATTGATGATAACTTCCTTATTTTATTATTATTATTATTATTATTATTATTATTATTATGAGGAAATAATAACAAGTAAAGATGCTAGGGCTCGACCGTTTGGTCGCATATGCGCCCAAATTTTTATGCGACCTAAAAATATATTTGGAACATCTTCGCACCTAATAACGCCAAACGCAGCGCTCAGGAACAGATTAAAGCAGTTGTTATGTGAACTTGCTGAAGTACAAAAAGCCTGCAATGCTTGCCCCGCCTTTGTGCTCTTCTTATTGGCCCACTGCTCTAAAACTGAATGCTAATGGATTGGTTAATATCAGCTGTCAATCACTCAGTCAATGCCTTCTGCCTTCAGATGACAGCGAGCTACAACCGCGGAAATGTGAAGCGCTGAAGAAGAGAATGAAAATAACACTGACAGATTTAGTTTTAGAAATCACCTAAAGTTACTAATAATGGTACATCTTATTAGTGATCATGTGCTGAATGTTAATCCACCATTTACACTTTTCCAAGAGTGGATAAAAGACTTCCAGTGGCTTCAAGTTTGCTATGAAAATAACTAAAGCCATTCACTGTAAAGTCTGTGGGACGGGGTTTGCAGGGTAACAGCGTTTGCCACTGAATCTACACATTTTAAGTGCGAGAGGTGCTGTATAATCCTTCATTTAATCCTCACCATGCAAGCGGCAGCTATATGTAAAATTTAACACAGCTCATGAAAGCACCGTTCTTGCTATTAAGATGACATGCAAATAATAAGTTATATATCAATATAAATGTGGGGCGGGCGATGGATCATGATGCCGGCTCAGCATCGTGAAGTTTATCGGCCATCGGCGATGGACAATGACATCGTCTATCGGCCCAACCCTATGAGTGAGTGCACTATTCTGTGCTTCTGAATGGTGGTATTTTTATTTCTGTCATGTTTCGTCTGGTGCAAACAGCCCAAGTGCTCATCACTGCAAATCTAATCACGCAGCATGTTGTTAGGACACAGGGTTAGGATATAACCCTTCTCATCTAATGTTTACGTTCGTAATATTTATATTATTTGCTAATTAATAACCACCTCATGTGGAACTATGAATCTCTGTCTCATGTCAGAGTCTGCTAATGTCCACCGAAGGTTGCATTTTGGTCATAGCCGTAGGGCCAGACGGAATCTGCGGACGTTTTTTCTATTTCTGCGGAGAATTTTGGTAAAAATCTGCGGATTTCTGCGGAATTATTTTGGGAGTATCATAACTAAAACCTTAAAATGTTAAATAAAAAATAATACCTTTTTAACTTGTATTTAATGTTTAAAATGCAAATCCAATTAGATTAACTGTAAATAGTTAACTTTAAGTAAATAAACAGAATTAATGATGGGCTAAAAATCTGCGGAAAATCTGCGGAATTTTGCGCGCGCAGATTCCGTGTGGGCCTAGGGGTGCATGCTTTCAGAGCCGTCCTGACTGAAGGAATGAAATACGTGGTTTTCCACCAAGGCAACCAAGTGGCAGCGGGCGGGTTAAAAAGACCA
This sequence comes from Danio kyathit, assembly GCA_903798195.1. NCBI lineage: Eukaryota > Metazoa > Chordata > Actinopteri > Cypriniformes > Danionidae > Danio > Danio kyathit. The sequence goes on from LR812536.1 coordinate 66,037,269, forward strand.
AAACAAAGACAGCGTTCCAGCACGTAACGCACAGAGGTGTAAAGAGTACCTGAAAACCATACTTGAGTAAAAGTACAGATACCTTACTGTACAAATGACTCCATTACAAGTTACAAGTCACCAATTCCAATAAGACTTGAGTAAAAGTATTAAAGTATCCGATTTTAAAAGAACTTAAGTATTTTACTCATACTGAATGTAGGCTCAAAGAACACCAAGAAAGGTTTAATTTTCCTAATATACAAATTAAATTTAACACCTTAATGTTATAAAATGGCAGAACAAAATATAAAAAAAATAGAACAAAAAGTCTCAGTCAAACTCAAATGTTCAAAAAAGGAACAACAAGTAGTAAAACGTAGTAAAAAAAAAATTCAGAGACTTTGTGAATTACCTCTCAGTCTCAGAGGGGGGCAATATTTTTATTTTGAGTAGTTTTTCAATTGATTAGGATGTTTTCTTTGTATTAAAATTAAATAAAGAGAAGCAGTGTTATTTTTCAACTCAGTAAACTACATATAAATTCAAGCTTCGGCTTCATCACTGGCTGCAGCCATGTTGCTAATTAAACACCTGGTATTAGGCAAGCTGCTCATTCACGTTCACATGATTTAGCTCATAAATAGCATACAGTAACTTCAGCACCCTGCAGATGGCGATATCGCCTCGTCCGCCCAACAAATTAGCCGTGGTAGATAAAGAACACAATGTAATGAGTAACGGTAAGCATCCGTTCAAATGTAGTGGAGTAAAGAGTACATATATTCAATCAAAAATGTAGTCAAGTAGAGAGTAAAAGTTGCTTTTATTTTTGATACTCAGTACAAGTACAAAGTAGCCAAAAAAATACTTAAGTAAAGTAACGAAGTCCATTTACTCAAGTACTTTACACCACTGGTAACGCACATGTTCAAAGCAGAGTATCGGACTTCAGCATTGTTTTCAGATAATCAAGAATGTTCATTCAGCATGTTTCTGAAATATCTGCACACATATTATGGTGTTTTCATGCTCTAGAAGATTCACGGCAGCTTTAAGATTCTTTAGATTTTTGGACTAGAAACAAGACAAACACATCTAAGTAAGAAAGCATTTTTGCAGTGCACAGGTGTAGAAGCCGAGCGCTCTCCATAATTTTGTTTAGACTAGTGCTGGCGAGTCTGAAAGCAGCACACAAACACTCTCTGCTCCGCTAGCTGTATCTCCTGGGACGTCATAAAATGAACTGCTGACAGTCGACACGTGTGGAAACACAACTCAGACGAGACCTTTCCCAGCGCCATTAGCCCTCTTTATTTTTCATTCATTCATTTTCCTTCGCTTAGACTCTTTATTCATCAGGGGTCACCACAGCGGCATGAACCGCCAACTATTCCAGCATATGTTTTTACACAGTGGATGCCCTTCCAGCTGCAATCCAGTACTGGGAAACACCCATACACTCATTCACACTCAAACACTACGGCCAATTTTTTATTAATTCATTTTCCTTCGTTTAGACCCTTTATTAATCAGGGGTCACCACAGTGGAATGAACCGCCAACTTATCCAGCATATGTTTTCACACAGTAGATGCCCTTCCAGCTGCAATCCAGTACTGGGAAGCACCCATACACTCATTCACACTCAAACACTACGGCCAATTTTTTATTCATTCATTTTCCTTCGCTTAGACCCTTTATTAATCAGGGGTCACCACAGTGGAATGAACCGCCAACTTATCCAGCATATGTTTTTACACAGTAGATGCCCTTCCAGCTGCAATCCAGTACTGGGAAACACCCATACACTCATTCACACTCATACACTACGGCCAATTTTTTATTCATTCATTTTCTTTTAGGGTTAGACCCTTTATTAATCAGGGGTCACCACAGTGGAATGAACCGCCAACTTATCCAGCATATGTTTTCACACAGTAGATGCCCTTCCAGCTGCAATCCAGTACTGGGAAGCACCCATACACTCATTCACACTCAAACACTACGGCCAATTTTTTATTCATTCATTTTCCTTCGCTTAGACCCTTTATTAATCAGGGGTCACCACAGTGGAATGAACCGCCAACTTATCCAGCATATGTTTTTACACAGTAGATGCCCTTCCAGCTGCAATCCAGTACTGGGAAACACCCATACACTCATTCACACTCATACACTACGGCCAATTTTTTATTCATTCATTTTCTTTTAGGGTTAGACCCTTTATTAATCAGGGGTCACCACAGTGGAATGAACCGCCAACTTATCCAGCATATGTTTTTACACAGTAGATGTCCTTCCAGCTGCAATCCAGTACTGGGAAACACCCATACACTCATTCACACTCAAACACTACCGCCAATTTTTTATTCATTCATTTTCCTTCGCTTAGACCCTTTATTAATCAGGGGTCACCACAGTGGAATGAACCGCCAACTTATACAGCATATGTTTTGTGCAGCAGATACCCTTCCAGCTGCAAACCATCACTGGGAAACACCCATACACTTTCATTCACACTCATACACTACGGCCAATTTTTTATTCATTCATTTTCCTTCGCTTAGACCCTTTATTAATCAGGGGTCACCACAGTGGAATGAACCGCCAACTTATCCAGCATATGTTTTGTGCAGCAGATGCCCTTCCAGCTGCAAACCATCACTGGGAAACACCCATACACTTTCATTCACACTCATACACTACGGCCAATTTAGTTAATCAATTCCCCTATAGCGTATGTGTTTGGAGGAAGGAAGAAAACCCACGCCAACACAGGGAGACCATGCAAACTCCACACAGAAATACCAACTGGCCCAGCCGGGACTCGAACCAGCAACCTTCTTGCTTTGAGACCACAGTGCCAACCATTGAGCCACCATGCCAACACAACTGTATATACATGCACATATTTACAAGAGCCCACTCAAACATCTGCAAATATACATAATCATTATTGGAAATGACAAATAAAGAGAGAGAGAGAGAGAGAGAGAGGGGAATATACTGATACCAATAAATACCCAATTATGTAAATGTGTATTATCCACATTGCAATGCTTCACGAAACCTTTCACACCACTCAGCAATCATTGCTCACTTTTCAGATCTTCAGAAAATAAAATGGCGTCCCTCTTTTAAAGCTCACAGGTTGACTTATGAGCTGGAGGCAGCAATAATATTAAAGCTGAATGAAGTTGTGTTGAGGTTGGACTCGGGCCTACATGCACAGACTCACACTCTGAGCGCATTTGTTGAACTTGGCACTTCAAACAGAAACACCAAACGAGAGTTCGGCGTGTCGTGTGTTTAGTGCTGTTAGACTGAAAGAAATAATAATAAAAAAATGGAGTAAAAACAACTTCGACTCAGAAACTGCTGGTAAATTTTACAATCAAGCTGACATTTAAAGGCATAGTTCACCCAAAAATGATCATTAAAGGGATAGATCACTCTAAAAATGAAGATTTACTCAGAGATGAGGGTTTCAACATCTTTATAAAGAAGACATTTCGAAAAATGTTGGAAAACCTGTAACCATTGACTTCCATAGTGGAAAAACACAAATACAGGTTTTCAGCATGTCTCAAAATAGCTGCTTTTGTGCTCAGCAGAAGAAAGAAACTCTAATTAGACTCTATTTTGGGTGGCCTATCCCTTTAATTTCTGTTCAGTTTGTTCCAGTTGAGTTTCTTTTGTCTATCAAACACTAAGTGAAGTTTATTAATAACCTAATTTCGAGAGGATCATGTGCTTATGATTGCTTGCGGCCGGTCCCGCATTATCCAATTTATAATTCACCAATCAGATGATTACTAAGCCACTATAAATAACCTAAGTTCCATACCACAGCCATCTTCGTTTTGAAGAATCCCCCCTTCCACCCCTACTCTTCCTCTTTTCCTAGATGGGTCGCATGGTGGCCCAGTGGTTAGCACTGTTGCCTCACAGCAAGATTGTCACTGGTTCTAGTCCTTACCAAGAAATAATTCTTGTTTTTGATTTCTACTTTAAATTGTCCAAAAAAACTGCTCTGAGTGAGGATTGCTCTTACACATTTTTCGTTCAATATCTGCCAATGCTGAATGAAGAATAAAGAAAAGGACAGCAGCAGCAGCAGTAGAAGAAAGCTCCCATTCACACATTCATTTGAATGAAGTTAATTATCTGTTGCCTAATTGCCCCAAGGGCCTTCAGGACATTACCATGTGTCCTGGGAAAAAAGGAGGCTTCACATAAATCTTTTAAAACAACCACCCCCAAAACAAGTTTGCCTGTCCGCCGTGGAGCGCTGAATGCTGAAAAGCGGCATTTAGGCAGGTCCCAATGGGAGACACGCACACAATGATGCCTTGAGAAAAACGGCTCTGTGTTTGTGCTAATCAGTTCCCTCGACCCCGAACATTGAGCCTTTTCCAGCTCCAGAAACCCTCATTCTGATGGATCAATCCCAGAATACACCTGGTCGACACAGGCAGAATGACTGACAGAGGACGCTTGTTCAGCAGGCTGGGTTCAGGTGTTGTTTAGATCAGTGGTTCTCAACTCCAGTCCTCGGGCCCCCCGCCCTGCACATTTTGTGTCTCTCTTATTTGACACACAAGAATCAGTTCATGGATCTCGCTGTTAATGAGCTGATGATCTGAATCAGGTGTGTTAAGTAAGGAAGACGTACAAAATGTGCAGGGCAGGGGGGCCCGAGGACTGGTTTAGATGTTGTTTGGGTGTTCAGATGTTGCTCAGTTCAGATGTTGTTTGGGTGTTCAGATGTTGCTCAGTTGTTCAGGTATTGTTTGGGTGTTCAGATATTGTTCAGGTGGTCAGTTGTTGAGGTGTTCAGGTGTTGTTCAGGTGTTAAGATGTTGTTCAGGTGTTCAGAAGTTGTTTAGGTGTTGTTCAGGTGTTCAGAAGTTGTTTAGGTGTTCAGAAGTTGTTTAGGTGTTTTTCAGGTGTTCAGACGTTGTTTAGGTGTTGTTCAGGTGTTAAGATGTTGTTCAGGTGTTCAGAAGTTGTTTAAGTGTTGTTCAGGTGTTCAGAAGTTGTTCAGGTGTTCAGAAGTTGTTTAGGTGTTGTTCAGGTGTTCAGAAGTTGTTTAGGTGTTCAGAAGTTGTTTAGGTGTTGTTCAGGTGTTCAGAAGTTGTTTAGGTGTTCAGAAGCTGTTCATGTGTTCAGAAGTTGTTTAGGTGTTGTTCAGGTGTTCAGAAGCTGTTTAGGTGTTCAGAAGTTGTTTAGGTGTTGTTCAGGTGATCAGAAGCTGTTTAGGTGTTCAGAAGTTGTTTAAGTGTTGTTCAGGTGTTCAGAAGTTGTTCAGGTGTTGTTCAGAAGTTCTTTAGGTGTTGTTCAGGTGTTAAGATGTTGTTTAGGTGTTGTTCAGGTGTTAAGATGTTCTTTAGGTGTTGTTCAGGTATTAAGATGTTGTTCAGGTGTTCAGAAGTTGTTCAGGTGTTCAGAAGTTGTTTAGGTGTTGTTCAGAAGTTGTTCATGTGTTCAGAAGTTGTTCAGATGTTGTTCAGGTGTTAAGATGTTGTTCAGGTGTTAAGATGTTGTTCAGGTGTTCAGAAGTTGTTTAGGTGTTGTTCAGAAGTTGTTTAGATGATGTTCAGGTGTTGTTCAGGTGTTCAGATTGTGTTCAGCTGTTCATATGGTGTTCAGGTGTTGTTTAGCTGTTCAGATGGTATTCAGGTGTTCAGATGTTTTTTATTTGTTCAGGTGTTGTTTAGATGTTGTTCAGATGTTGTTCAGGTGTTGTTTAAGTGTTCAGATTGTGTTCAGCTGTTCAGATGGTGTTCATATGGTGTTCAGGTGTTGTTTAGCTGTTCAGATGGTGTTCATATGGTGTTCAGGTGTTGTTTAGCTGTTCAGATGGTGTTCATATGGTGTTCAGGTGTTGTTTAGCTGTTCAGATGGTGTTCATATGGTGTTCAGGTGTTGTTTAGCTGTTCAGATGGTATTCAGGTGTTCAGATGTTTTTTATTTGTTCAGATGTTGTTCAGAAGTTGTTTAGATGATGTTCAGGTGTTGTTTAAGTGTTCAGATTGTGTTCAGCTGTTCAGATGGTGTTCATATGGTGTTCAGGTGTTGTTTAGCTGTTCAGATGGTGTTCATATGGTGGTCAGGTGTTGTTTAGCTGTTCAGATGGTGTTCATATGGTGTTCAGGTGTTGTTTAGCTGTTCAGATGGTATTCAGGTGTTCAGATGTTTTTTTTATTTGTTCAAGTGTTGTTTAGATGTTGTTCAGGTGTTGTTCAGGTGTTCATATGGTGTTCAGGTGTTGTTTAGCTGTTCAGATGGTATTCAGGTGTTCAGGTGTTGTTTAGCTGTTCAGATGGTATTCAGGTGTTCAGGTGTTGTTTAGCTGTTCAGATGGTATTCAGGTGTTCAGATGTTTTTTATTTGTTCAGGTGTTGTTTAGATGTTGTTCAGGTGTTCAGATGATGTTCAGATGTTGTTCAGGTGTTGTTCAGGTGTTCAGATGATGTTCAGATGATGTTCAGATGATGTTCAGATGTTGTTCAGGTGTTCAGATGATGTTCAGATGTTGTTCAGGTGTTCAGATGATGTTCAGATGTTGTTTAGGTGTTCAGATGATGTTCAGATGTTCCGATGTTGTTCAGGTGTTCAGATGATGTTCAGATGTTGTTCAGATGTTGTTCAGATGTTGTTCAGGTGTTGTTTAGCTGTTCAGATGGTATTCAGGTGTTTAGATGTTGTTTAGTTGTTTAGGTGTTGTTCAGGTTTTCAGATTTCCAGATGTTTGGGTGTTGTTCAGGTTTCAGATGGTGGTCAGGTGTTCAGATGTTGTTCAGACATTGTTCAGATATTGGTCAAATGTTGTTCAGATGTGTCTGGGTGTTCAGATGTTGTTCAGATGTTGTCCTGGTGTTCAGGTGTTGTGTTTAAATGTTCTATTTGTTTTTTTATTACAGAAATCAATGTTTACTGTTTTCTTTTATTTATTTTTTTACTTTCTGCAACTTGGATTCTTTCTCAAAAGATTGAAATCTTTTGTAGGAGAGTAAATATTGATAGTAAATTTTAATTTTTAGGTGAACTATCCCTTTAATTCCCCAACTGGAGGCCTTTTTCTGCACTGGACCTCTATAGGCTGCTTATAGACTGATGCTGAGCTCAGAGTGTTTATTGCTGGATCTGCCATCAATTGTATTATATTTCACCTCATGATTGAGCCAAAACTTTGAGTATTTCAAGAGGCGTGTGATGAAGAAAGAAAACGTTCATTTGGAGTAAATGTTTTCCAGATATTTTGTTTAGTTATGGGTAATGTTATAGTAGTTACTGGTTCTCATACTGGGAGTTCAGGCAGCCACAAGGGGGCACTATGGGGTCCAAAACAAAATATAATCAAAAAGGTTTAAAAATATATATATATTTTTTTTTTCTGAATGGTTTTTCTTTCTGATTTTTTTTGTAATTTCAAGTGTCATTTTAATTCTAAAATCTATATTATTAATTTTTGTTATTGCATCGTGCATACTAGGGGTGGTAGAAAAATATTTTTGTTTCATTGCAATATTTGTTTATTTTTCACAGCGCAATTGAAAAAAATATCCATAAATTTTCATTTTTTCCATATTTTGTGATTCATGTTTTTATTTTTCCTCATTTATTTATTCCGTTATGAGACATTAATCTTTCTTCCAACAAATTTTAACCTTAATAAGTTTGAAAAAGTGACTTTTATGAACATTTTTAATAGTTTTAAGTGATATATTGTATGTGTTGGTGTTGTATATTACGCTACAAAAACCTGCCAGTGCATTTTCTGTTATTTTAAAGACTTATTTTGTTTATTTATTATTTATTATATTATTTCAAACTACTAAAAAGACAGCAAGAGTCACTTTGCTAAACTGTAGAGTTGAATTTTCAACATCAAAAGTGGACAGATCAAATCCCATAATGCAATTCACAACCGTAAATAAATGGAAAACACGTGTCAATCACAAAATAACTACAAGTGCAGTTGAATTCTCAGATCAGTGTATACGGCTGACGGTCTGCTTGTTATGGACTGCAGCTCGTTTGGATCAGTTTCAGTCTGAAGAGCTCATTAATATGTGGATGGCATTTCTGCTGAACATCTGCAGGCCTCAACAAAGGCAGTGACGTGTGCAAAAACACACAGTTCTGGTGCTTCTTGTGTCTGTGTGTGTGTGTGTGTGTGTGTGTTCATGCTTCAGTGACACACACTGAGTCGGCGGCACAAAACCTGCGGCCCCTGGAAACCCTGCAGAGGAGGAGATCATGACCCCTGACAGCTGCCCTGCTACAGCCTCCATAATCATCATCAGAGTTTATAGGATTGCATGGGAAACTGGGATTATACTATATTTGTAAGGTTTTATTTCATAGTTCTGGCTTATTCTCTGGAGTTTTTGGTTTGTATCTCACAATGAACTGTGACGACTGTTATGATGCATTAAATAGTTAAATTGGTATTTTATTTAATTGACAAAACATGCGTAATGGTCAAATTGACCTTGTGCTTTATAAAGGCTGTGTTATTTCAGTGTAGGCGACTACAGTGTAGGTAGATGTCCATCATTTTCTCTTCTGAGACTAATTTTAAAGTGTATCTCCTCCTAAACCTTTCAAGCTACATACTTCAAACTTTCGTCAAACTTTCAAACTGGTCTGACTCGGGTTGCTATATCTTTTCTAACTGATCCGACTATCGGTTTTCCGAAAAACGACCCAGAAAATTCCCAAAAGTCCCATTGACTTAACATTAGGTCAAACTTTGTGAGCTCATAACTCTGCATCAGACTGTCCTACAGACTTCTAACTGGCCTCATTTAACTCAGTCTAGCCAGCAGCCAATCACTGGTGACCTTTAAACTTACTAGCCACTACCTAGCAACCACTTAGCCTACAACACCCTAGCAACTGTCCCATAGACTGTGACTAGCTATTCTAACACATGCTAATAGTTTTAACATCCTACTGACATGCTAATTTTGCTAGAAAGATGCTAGCAACACACTAGTGACATGCTAGCACATGCTAATTCATGCTAATTCATGCTAGAAACAAGCTGATTCATGCTAGAATCATGCTAGTAACACACTAAAATCATGCTAGTAACATGCTAATTCATGCTAGAATCATGCTAACAACATGCTAATTCATGCTAGAAACACGCTAGTAACATGCTAATTCATGCTAGAAACATGCTAGTAACATGCTAATTCATGCTAGAAACATGCTAGTAACATGCTAATTCATGCTAGAAACATGCTAGTAACATGCTAATTCATGCTAGAAACATGCTAGTAACATGCTAATTCATGCTAGAAACATGCTAGTAACATGGTAATTCTTGCTAGAAACATGCTAATAACATGCTAATTCATGCTAGAATCATGCTAGTAACATGCTAATTCATGCTAGAAACACGCTAGTAACATGCTAATTCATGCTAGAAACATGCTAGTAACATGCTAATTCATGCTAGAATCATGCTAGTAACATGCTAATTCATGCTAGAAACACGCTAGTAACATGGTAATTCATGCTAGAAACATGCTAGTAACATGCTAATTCATGATAGAATCATGCTAGTAACATGCTAATACATGATAGAATCATGCTAATTTATGTTAGCAACTGCCTAGCAACCACTAGAAACATGCTAACATGTATGTACTTATCTATGCCGACTGTTTCAAACTTCAGAAAAACTACTTCAGTTATTTACACTTTAAAACTACTTCAAACTTTCAGACTCGGCTTTCTAATATATCCTTGGATTTGCTTTTATAAAAAAGCAAAAAGAAAAAGTACATTGTCATATATATTAATTAGAATTTTAATATCATGAGCTGGTGTTTGTTATTATACACTCACCGGCCACTTTATTAGGTACCCCCGTCCAACTGCTTGTTAACGCAAATTTCTAATCAGCCAATCACATGGCATCAACTCAATGCATTTAGGCATGTAGACATGGTCAAGATGATCTGCTGCAGTTCAAACTGAGCATCAGAATGGGGAAGAAAGGGGATTTAAGTGACTTTGAACGTGGCGTGGTTGTTGGTGCCAGACGGGCTGCTCTGAGTATTTCAGAAACTGCTGATCTACTGAGAATTTCATGCACAACCATCTCTAGGGTTTACAGAGAATGGTCTGAAAAAGAGAAAATATCCAGTGAGCGGCAGTTCTGTGGGCACAAATGCCTTGTTGATGCCAGAGGTCAGAGGAGAATGGCCAGACTGGTTCCAGAAAGTCAACAGTACCTGAAATAGTAACTATACCAGTAACTCAAACTCACATTGAACAGGACAATAAGTTCACTGTACTCAAATGGCCTCCATTTCTTTGGAGTGTGTTGGAACGGAAGATTTTCGACAAATCTGCAGCAACTGCGTGATGCTATCATGTCAATATGGACCAAAATCTCTGAGGAATATTTCCAGTATCTTGTTGTTGATATGCCATAAAGTATTAAGGCCGTTCTGAAGGCAAAGGAGGGTCCGACCCGGTACTAGTAAGGTGTACCTAATAAAGTGGCCGCTATGACCTCTTAGCATAACATATAAAAAAGCTTGATAGTTTTATGTTCAATCCACTTAAATTTGTAAAAAATAATTAAGTTAACTTTATTAATTTGTGTTGGGACAGCATGAAGGAATTGTGTGGAATCAAGCATTAATTATTATTTTTATTTATTCTTTTACAGTGTATTAAAATCTAAGCTGCAAATATTTGAACTAAGCAAATTCACAGTTAATGCATGCTTGTGGTCGCAGCTCATCCGGTCAGGATCTAGAAGCAGAACTCTGAAGCTGTTTTTACCATGGTAGTAATTCATCAAGCTGATAACAGCCCACTACATCCGCATTAACTGCCGAACAAAACTCTGAAAGCAACACAGCTCCCCAACCAGTATTTATTCAATTCTCTAGATTGTCCTCCCTTGTGTCTTTCTAATTCCCGGCTAATGAATTTCAGCTGCCTGTGTTGAGATGTGACTTTTTTTTTTTTTCTGAACAGAGAACGTGATGCATCTTCAAGGCTAATTAGCGAGAGAAAAGGAGCTTGTCATTAATATTGATCCTGTTTCTGGCTTTCGCCCCTTCACATCAGTTCACCTGCTTTCCCACGGCTCACCCCCGATTACACATGCTGAAATAATGCCCCGCAAATCCAACTGTGGTACATCTGGGTTAATCTGCGGCATTCGGGGCAGGAGAGAGAGAGAGAGGGGGGATCAAAATGGGAAAACAGGTCAAATTGTTTTAATGAGCTTCATTAATTGGCATTCCAGTTTCATAAAAAGAGCAAAGGTAAATTGCACAATGAAACCAGAGGACCAGCTCTTTTGTTGGAAAGCAGATCCGAGTTAATATGTGTGTTGACCGGATTGGTTATATAAAGGGTTTGGATCATTTCTGAAATTGAATTAATGTTTCAGTGTGTGCACTAGGGAAACTGGGGAATCTATAGTTTCCAATTCTGTGTCTACATTTCGCAATTCTGAATTTTCATTTTCAATTCCGAGTCTTCATTCTGCAATTCTGAGTCTACGTTTTTGCAATGACGAGTTTATGTTTTGCAAATTTGAGTTGACATTTGCTGTTCCGAGTCTACGTTTTGCAATTCCGAATCTACGTTGTAAAATTCAGAGTCTACATTTTGCAATTTTAAGTCTACGTTTTGCAGTTCCGAGTCTATATTTTGCAATTCCGAGTTTACGTTTTGCAATTCCTAGTTTACATTTTACACTTCTAAGTCTACATTGGGCAATTCTAATACTACGTTTTGCAACTCTTAGTCTGTTTTGCAATTCTGAGTCTGTTTAGTAATTCCGAGTCTACGTTTTGCAATTCCGAGTTTGTGTTGCTTTTCCGAGTCTATGTTCATCAATTCCGAGTTTACATCTTGCAATTCCAATTCTACGTTTAGCAATTTCAAATCTACATTTTGCAATTCCGAATTTTCATTTTGCAATTTTGAGTCTGTTTTGTAACTCCAAGTCTACATTTTGCAATTCCGAGTCTACATTCATCAATTCCGAGTCTACGTTTTACTATTCCGAGTCTGTTTTGCAATTCAGTCTATGTTTTGCAATTCCAAGTCTACGATTTGTAATTTTGAATCTTCATTTTGCAATTCCGAGTCTGAGTCTACATTTTGCAATTCCGAATTTTAATTTTACAATTCTGAATTTATGTTTTGCTATTCCGAGCCTACGTTTTGCAATTTTGATTCTACGTTTAGCAAATCCGAGTTTAAGTTTTGCAATTCCGATTCTACCTTTAGCAATTCCAAGTCTTTTGCTACTCCGAGCTCACCTTTTGCAATTTCGATTCTATGTTTAGCAAATCTGAGTTAACGTTTTGCAATTCCGAGTTTAGGTTTTGCAGTTTCGAATCTTCATTTTGCAATTCCGAGTCTGTTTTGCTATTCCGAGTCTACAGTTTGCAATTTCGATTCTACATTAAGCAAATCCGCGTTTATGTTTTGCAATCCTGAGTCTGTTTTGCAAGTCTAAGCCTACATTTGCAATTCCGAGTCTATGTTTTGCATTCCGAGTCTACGTTTAGCACTTCCGAGTCTACGTTTAGCACTTCCGAGTCTACGTTTAGCACTTCCGAGTCTACGTTTTTTTAAATTCCGAGTTTATGTTGTGCAATTCCGAGTTTAAGTTGTGCAATTCCGAGCCTACGTTTTGCTATTGCGATTCTACGGTTTGCAATATCAATTCTACATTAAGCAATTCTGAGTTTATGTTTTGCAAGTCTGAGTCTACGTTTTGCAATTCTGAGTCTGTTTTGCTATTCTGAGTCTACGGTTTGCAATATCAATTCTACAATATGCAATTCTAAGTTTAAGTTTTGCAGTCTTGAGTCTTTGCAAGTCTGAGTCTACGTTTTGCAATTCTGTGTCTATGTTTAGCATTTCCGAGTCTACGTTTAACACTTCAGAGTCTGCATTTTTCAATTACGAGTTTAAGTTGTGCAATTCTGAGTCTACTTTTTGCTATTCCGAGTCTACATTTTGCTATTCCGAGTCTACGTTTTTGGGCTGCACGGTGGAGCAGTGGGTAGCATGTTCGCCTCAGAGCAAGAAGGTTGCTGGTTCGAGTCTCGGCTGGGTCAGTTGCCGTTTCTGTGTGGAGTTTGCATGTTCTCCTTGTGTTTGCATGGGTTTCCTCCGGGTGCTCCGGTTTCCCCCACAAGTCCAAACACTATAGGTAAATTGGCTGGGCTAAATTGTCCCTGGTGTGTGTGTGTGAATGGGTGTGTATGGATGTTTCCCAGTGATGGATTGCAGCTGGAAGAGCATCCGCTGCGTAAAACATATGCTGGATTAGTTGGCGGTTCATTCCGCTGTGGCGAGCCCAGATTAATAAAGGGACTAAGCCAAAAAGAAAATGAATGAATAAGTCTACGTTTTGCAATTCCGAATCTTTGTTTTGCAATTCTGTGTCTACGTTTTGCAATTCAGAGTCGACATCATTGCATATCCGAGTGTATTACCATTATGCAATTCTGACTTAACATCTTGGAAATCTGAGCCTACATCATTCCGATAATTGATTGTATTTTCTCAACTTTTTAAAAATGTGTATACTGTTTTTAGTTGCCAAAAAAGGTAGCACACAATGCCACATCATTATATTATACAGCCCAAAATGACCATGTGTTGACTTTTCTACAAAATTACATTGCTTTCCTGTTATAAGGAAAACATTCAAAGTGAAATGCCACCAAAATTGGGTTCAGTTTTATCCAAAATAGAATCTGGCATCATTGTGTTGCAAAATAGGTCAGCGTGCTTTAATGAGCTTGATTAATTGGCATTTCCGCTTGATATAAAGAGCAAAGCTAAATTGCACAATCAAATGAAAGAAGCTCTTTTGTTTGAGGGTAGACTGAAGTTATTAGAAGTGGATTACCCAGGTAGGTTATGTAAAATATTTGGTAATAAGGACTATTTGTTTACAATAGTTGCATTAGTTAACATGAGCTTATGATGAATTTACTAAACATTTACTAATGCATTATTAAAATCTAATGAAAGGTTCTGCTTGGAAATGTTATTTAATAGACTAATATGATCTAACAATAAATGGAATATTTTTGATAACTTTATTTTAAGCTCTCTGTGTGTTACAGCATAAGTATTAATTTAAATATAAATAATTAATTATGTACATGTATTTACTAAATGGATAGTTTTAGAATGCATGTTAGGTTTAGGCTTAGTTGCATGTAATCATGCATAATTAACAAAACTGTAATTACTATAGTAAGTATGTAACAAGGACACCTTAAAATAGAGTATTACCATATATATGTTTAAAATTAAGCTTGACTAAATACTGTATGAATAAAGGCATGGTTTATTGCTATTGTTATTTCGGTTACATTTTATTTTAATGTATTTATTTTAACTATTCACTTAACTACACTGTATAAAAAAAATCCGTAATTTTACTTTTTTTGCTGGGGTGCCGGAAAAAACCCTGTAACAACAACCTGTAATAACAGAAGTTAAATTACCGAAATTTACCATAAAATAACAGCCGTTAAATTACAGAAATCTACCATAAAATAACAGACGTTAAATTACAGAAATTTACCATAAAATAACAGACGTGAAATTACAGAAATGTACCATAAAATAACAGACGTTAAATTACAGAAATTTACCATTAAATAACAGACGTTAAATTACAGAAATTTACCATTAAATAACAGACGTGAAATTACAGAAATTTACCATTAAATAACAGACGTGAAATTACAGAAATTTACCATGAAATAACAGACGTGAAATTACAGAAATTTACCATGAAATAACAGACGTTAAATTACAGAAATTTACCATAAAATAACAGGCGTTAAATTACAGAAATTTTACCATAAAATAACAGACGTTAAATTACAGAAATTTACCATGAAATAACAGGCGTTAAATTACAGAATTTTACCATGAAATAACAGGCGTTAAATTACAGAAATTTACCATAAAATAACAGGCGTTAAATTACAGAATTTTACCATGAAATAACAGGCGTTAAATTACAGAAATTTACCATGAAATAACAGGCGTTAAATTACAGAAATTTACCATGAAATAACAGGCGTTAAATTACAGAAATTTACCATAAAATAACAGGCGTTAAATTACAGAAATTTTACCATGAAATAACAGGCGTTAAATTACAGAAATTTACCATGAAATAACAGGCGTTAAATTACAGAAATTTACCATGAAATAACAGGCGTTAAATTACAGAAATTTACCATGAAATAACAGACGTTAAATTACAGAAATTTACCATGAAATAACAGACGTTAAATTACAGAAATTTACCATAAAATAACAGGCGTTAAATTACAGAAATTTACCATGAAATAACAGACGTTAAATTACAGAAATTTACCATAAAATAACAGGCGTTAAATTACAGAAATTTTACCATGAAATAACAGACGTTAAATTACAGAAATTTTACCATGAAATAACAGGCGTTAAATTACAGAAATTTACCATGAAATAACAGGCGTTAAATTACAGAAATTTACCATGAAATAACAGACGTTAAATTACAGAAATTTACCATGAAATAACAGACGTTAAATTACAGAAATTTTACCATAAAATAACAGACGTTAAATTACAGAAATTTACCATGAAATAACAGGCGTTAAATTACAGAAATTTACCATGAAATAACAGACGTTAAATTACAGAAATTTTACCATGAAATAACAGACGTTAAATTACAGA
Source organism: Danio kyathit (assembly GCA_903798195.1). Taxonomy (NCBI): domain Eukaryota; kingdom Metazoa; phylum Chordata; class Actinopteri; order Cypriniformes; family Danionidae; genus Danio; species Danio kyathit. The sequence goes on from LR812536.1 coordinate 66,053,012, forward strand.
AATTTACCATAAAATAACAGGCGTTAAATTACAGAAATTTACCATGAAATAACAGGCGTTAAATTACAGAAATTTACCATGAAATAACAGACG
>LR812536.1:66055604-66129124 GCA_903798195.1 Danio kyathit
ACTTGACAAAAACACTTTCAGATTGGACTAATCATTTTCTGTCTCTCTGACCGAGAGCAAACATTCTTTAGAAGCTTCCCAGTAAACTCCGCTAATAGGGATTAGAAGTGAAGAGTTTAAAGCATTCATGTGTAAACAAACCTGGAAAAAGACGTGAGGATTTGTGGAGGAGAAAACCCGAGAGATTCTAGTGAATTATTCATTGGGTATTTCATACATTAATTCGGGAGAGCAGACCACAAATGAGCCGTATTTGTTGTCTTTTTATATATACAGCAGAATACAAAGGGGAAAAAAAGAAATGAAAAGTAGGGAAGGGAATGCAGGACATTGAAAAAAAAGCTTTCATGTTAGACTACGGTATGTCGCCATAAAATGTTTGTTATGTTATAAAACTTGTTATTCTCCTGATCTCTGATGGTATGAATCAAACTGACAGATGATTATTATTATTTATAGTGCAACCATATGATTTGTAGCCTGCTTTTATTGCTTGTTTTTATTCCTTGTTATCATGTAGTTTTTTTTTTTTTTATTCTTCTGCCTACATACAAATATTAACTGCCGTTTCTAGGTGAAATGAACACTAGGGGGCAGTAAGACGACAACAACTTTTGTTCCTTTTCACACTAATAATATTTGCAGGGACATTATTGACGAATAAAGGTTATTTTCATGCAGACTTTTTGCACAGAACCAAATAAACACGACAAATTAACATAAAGTTGTTTATGATTCGTAATGAATACATTTTCGTCACCTATTGACCATATGGACACTTTTCTGATTGGCCAGTTTTCTCATAGCTCACTTTGTATGTTGTTTGGGTTCGAGTCCAGTGAAGCAGACTTCCACAAACCAGATAAAAGCAATGTAAAATCAAGGTAAAACTGTGTCCACAGTGTACTTTTCTCTTACCTCTTCTTTTAAAAACACTATTTATTGGTTGTGTTTAGGCAAGGGTTTAGTTCAGTGGTTCACTAGCGGATCTGTACGACAAGCAATGCCCTCTAGTGGACTTGTACAAGAAGGATGTGTATCTGAAGCATACAACAAAACACACCATAAGTAGTGTATTTCAGAGTCGCAAAAATGAACACAACGCCCTCTAGTGGATTTGTCATCTGAAATTTGCAACTAAACGTATTTCAGATTCGCAAATATAGACAGCGCCCTCTAGTGCATTTGTCATCTAAAACATACAACAAAACACACCCTAAGTAACGTGTTTCAGAGTCGCAAAAATGTAGACGCCCTCTAGTGGATTTGTCATTTGCAATATGCAACAAAACACACCCTAAGTAACAAATTTCAGAGTCGCAAAAATGTAGACAGCGCCCTCTAGTGGATTTGACATCTGAAACGTACAATAAAACACTCCCTAAGGAACGTATTCCAAATTTGCAAAATGCAGCAGCGCCCTCTAGTGGATTTGTCATATGAAACATACAGCAAACAAACCCTAAGTAACCTTTTTAGATTTAAAAAAAATGTAAACAGCGCCCTCCAGTGGATTTGTCATCTGAAATGTACAACTAAACTCACCCTAAGGAACGTATTTCAGATTTGCAAAATATAGACAGTGCCCTCTAGTGCATTTGTCATCTAAAACGTACAATAAAACACTCCCTAAGAAACGTATTTCAGATTCGCAAAAATCCAGACAGCGCCCTCTGGTGGATTTGTCATCTGAAGCGTACAACAAAACACACCCTAAGTAACGTGTTTCAGAGTCGCAAAAATGTAGACAGCGCCCTCTAGTGGATTTGACATCTGAAACGTACAATAAAACACTCCCTAAGGAACGTATATTAAATTTGCAAAATGCAGCAGTGCCCCCTAGTGGATTTGTCATATGAAACACACAACAAACAAACCCTAAGTAACATTTTTAGATAAAAAAAAAATGTAAACAGCGCCCTCTAGTGGATTTGTCATCTGAAATGTACAACTAAACTCATCCTAAGGAAAGTATTTCAGATTTGCAAAATATAGACAGTGCCCTCTAGTGCATTTGTCATCTAAAACGTACAATAAAACACTCCCTAAGAAACGTATTTCAGATTCGCAAAAATCCAGACAGCGCCCTCTGGTGGATTTGTCATCTGAAGCGTACAACAAAACACACCCTAAGTAACGTGTTTCAGAGTCACAAAAATGTAGACAGCGCCCTCTAGTGGATTTGCCATCTGAAACGCACAACAAAACTCAAGCTAAGTACCGTATTTTAGATTCACAAAATGTAGACAGCGCCCTCTAGTGGTTTTGTCATCTGAAACGTAGAACAAAACACCCAGAGCAGCATGTTTCAGATTTTACAAAAATGTAGGCTGACTAACATATTTACTATGAGCTTGGGCTGAAAATACTATTTATACTAAGATCTTGAAAGCATAAAATGACCATAAACTAGTCAGAAACGGATTAGATATTAAGTCAAACTGAAGCCAAAGTTGAGATGTGCTGTCTCAGTGTGTTATAATGTTTCATAATGACTAAGTGCACTCGTCTGCTAATTGAATGCACGTTGTCTTGTCTTGGCACACAGCATACTTCAGTGCCCTTTTATTGCAATAGTATGCTATTATCTGTAAGTATAGTTTTTTTAGAACGTTCACACGTTCACTAAAATGAAGTGCACTCATCCGCTAAATTAATGCATGTTGTCTTTTTATTTGCAAGTACAATTTTTATTTTTCAAATATGCTTTTAAATACACTAATAAGTGCACTTGTTTGCTAAATGAATGCATGTTGTCTCGTTGTACAGTTTGCATCTCATTCTTTGGCACACAGTCTCTCTGACCTCCTTCAAATATGGAGCGGAGCCGCTTTTCTTCCAGCAGGTTTTGTCCGGCACAGATCCCAGCGTGTTCCTCGATGCTTACACAATTCATTAAAATACTATTTCGGGACACAAAGCATGTGGCTGTGACTCAAAGAGCTTTCCTCACACAAAGCTGGAGAGGCACAGAGAAGCATATCATTGTTTCATGAGCGGAGTCCTTCATTACTGCCGCTCCGTGTCATTCACAAGCGTTTTCGGCACAAAGGAAAGCATTTAACTCGCTCACCTCTCAGTGCGCATGGGAACCACAACAAAAATCTGCTTACACTTCCCGCAATGCAACTTCATTTGCATAATTACTGTTTTTTTTGTGTGTATGTGTGTGTGTTTGTGTGTGTTACTCAACCCTGAATGGAAACTAAATGACACTTGTGTTGGCTTTAATATTGATGCAATATTAATTGGTGTTAATTTGTCTTAATTATTGACTTTAAATAGTCAGGTTGTGTTTGTAATGAATGTGCTTTGTTAAGACCTACTTAAGTAGGTCTAATTTCAAAAAGGTTATTATTACAAAAATAAATTACAAAAAGAGTAAATGAATGCATGAATAGATAAAATAATACTATAAAATACAGAAGTCTACTTAAGTTTCACTTATTGAAATGAATATACATTTAAAGTATAGTTTATTTTAATTTTAACATGCAGCTAATTTCAAAAACTACAGAAGTAATTTAAAATTTTTAAAAAGGTACAGAAGTCCTACTTAAGTGGGTCAAAATCATTTTTAAGTTCCAGTAATTGCATTTTGAATGTTTGAAGTATAATACAGTTTAATTTAATTGTAATTAACATGCAGCTGGTTTTAAAGACTATAGAGCAGTGGTGGGCAAACTTTTTAGACCCGAGGGCCACATCAAGTTTTGCAAACCAAGTGAAGGGCCACATGTCAAATCTTTCAAAAAATAACTTTTATTTATAGTGGCAGTATGCATGGAATAATGTGTAAAATCGGACAGAATCATGTCACATTAATACAAAACTGATTATTTTAATAGTTATAATTGAGTCAAATTTACAAGTCAAATTAATTTGCACTGCTATTTATATTTACTTATTAATCATCATAAAACAATCACAACAATCTTATTTGAGCTTGTATTAATATGCTTATATCAATCATAAAACTGTGAGATAAAACGGAAGACGAGTCTGAGGGCGTACTCACACTATATACAGTTGCCTTGAACTGGGCCGAAGCATGCTTGTTCCCCCTCCCATCTCCCCTGACGACCCGCACTCACATTACATTTGGGCCTGAGCGTCATTGATGATGCGCTGTTCAGTTTAAGAAGAGCTCTCGCAAAAAAAAAAGAAGAAGCGCATTTAGCGTGAAAGTGCATTTTAATATTCGAGAGTGTGTTCTAATTCTACTGTTTGCGCTAACTGTACTGCTTGCAATACTGCCATCAAATGGCGTTCACTTGTATTGCATCATTAATTTACTAGTTCTGAAACCAAACCATTACTCAGAAGCAGCATTTTTAAAACTCCCTCGCGGGCCGGATGAAAGTGTTCAGCGGGCCGCATATGGCCCGCGGGCTGTAGTTTGCCCACCTCTGCTATAGACATTGAATATGAAATGACAAAAAGTCAAAATCAAAACCACTTAAGTTTCACTAGTTTTATTTAATATAAGTTTAAAGTATATTTTTCATTTTAACATGCATCTTTTTAATTTTAAAGACTACACATGTCATTTTGAAATTACCAAAAAGTACAGAAGAACTTAAGCGGGTCAAAATCATTCATAAGTTCCTGATTAAATTAATATGTTTTAAATATACATTTTCATTTAATTGTAAACAACATGGAGCTAATTTGAAAGATTACAGAATTTATTATAAAAATATCCAAGTCCTACTTAAGTGGACCAAAAACACTTAAGTTTCAGTTACTGAAATTATTATATGTTTAAAGTATAATATATTTTAATTTTAAGCTAATTTCAAAAACTACAGAAGTAATTATAAAATTACAAAAAAGTACAGAAGTCCTACTAAAGTAGGTTAAAATCACTCTTAAGTTCCAGTGATTGCATTTAAGTATTATACATTTTAAAGACTATAAAAACTACATTTGAAAGTTTTAAAGACTATAGACATGATTTGAAATGACAAAAAAGTACACAAGTGGGACTAAAGTGGGTCAAAATCACTTAAGTTTCACTAATTTTAATTAATATAAGCAGTATAAGTAATATTTTTTAAGTAATAGTTTTAAGTAATATAAATATAAGCATATTTTCACTTTAACATGCCTCTTTTTATTTTTAAAGACTACAGAAGTCATTTTGAAATGACCAAAAAGTACAGAAGTACTTAAGTGGGTATAGAATATCTAGATATAGAAATATCTAAATCCTAGGTAAGTGGGCCAAAAACATCTTAAGTTTCACTTATTAAAATTAATATATTTTTCAAATATAATATATTTTAATTTTAACATGCAGCTCATTTCAAAAACTACAGAAGTCCTACTTAACCATACCTGCCAACACTCCCATTTTTCCCGGGAGTCTCCCGTATTTCAGACCCATCTCCCGTATTGTTTTGTCTCCCGGAAAACTCCCGTAATCCCCCCCCCACCTCTCTACTGCTCTACCTCTCCACCCCACCTCCCCTCTTCAGTTCACGCACACCCATCCCCGCTCTACAGTTTGCGCGCACCTCTGCCACCGCCCCCTCCCGCTCTTCAGTTCGCGTGCACCATCGCATACTAATTTCAATAAGTACAGAAATTATTAGAACAAATATCTCTCTAAGTCCTACTTAAGTGGGTCAAAAACACTCTTAAGTTCCACCAATTGCATTTAATATAAGCTTGTAGTATAATACATTTGAATGTAATTGTAAATAGCTTGAACCTTTTTTTCAGTCTACAGAGGTGATTATGAAATTACAAAAAAATGCAGAAGTCCTACTTAAGTGAGCCAAAAATACTCCTATGCTTTTAAAGTTAATAAATAAAAAGATCATTCAATATCAATAACATAAAATTGTCTCAAACGTGTCCAACAGCATCACATCTCCTTGTACACTTAAGTGTATTTTTCAAGTATTTTAAATACTTATCAATATATACCATATTTCACATTAATCTTGAATAAAAATGATTTAAATGTAACATTTAAAATGTAACATTTTAATGCAATTTAACTAATTTCAATGATAATAGATGTAATTTTGGAATTATACATGGAGATGCATATAATTCTTGCTTAAGTGGGTCAAAAAGCCATCTTAAGTTTGCATTATTGCACTTAATATAAACAATATCTTCTCGTAATTATAACCAGGGCTTTACATTAACACCCGCCAACCCGCCAAATGCGGGTAGATTTGAGCTGTGGCGGGTTAGACAACCACTCTCACTAGCCACTTTGGCTGGTTAAGAGATCATTTTTAAAGTTATCCTAAAAGCAGGGTTCGACAATAAAGATGGCCCAACATGTGGGCAAATGTCATCTTAGAATCCAGAAGCAGCATGACTGACAAAAATAGCGTTCGCGCGAGCAAACGAAAACAGATGAATACCGAATGAGAGGATGATCACTTGCGCGCACAGGCGATATGATGTTTAAAAAGCCTGCGCGCTCCCGTTTCCTGGTGCGAATAACAGTGACTGGAAACGCAACTGCTGCGATCGGTTCTCTTTGAAATAGACTGGAGTGATGCTCGTGCACTCACAATCCTGCTGCTTCCAAAAGCTCCGGGTGTTTCTAAAAGATGTCTTTTTGTAAGCAGCAGGGGTTGCGGTTTGAAGAGACGTTACCTGTGTGCGCGTCACGCGTGATCATCCTTCCATTATCACACACGGTGTGTTAATTATAATTTTTACAATAACATTGCTTTAATAGGAAATTAACTCTCCATGTATGTGTAGTTAACTAGTGATCTGAGAGATATTTAGCTTGGACAGACTACTGTGCTTAGTTTTAGATACATGGCAATGTAAATGTTTTTTTTTTAAGAAAGATTTTGTTGAATAAAAAGAGCATGTATACAGCTATATTTCTCATGTTTTTTACATGTTATTTAACAATTGTGGTTAAGAAATAATTATTTATTTATTTATTTTTGGTGTGGTCAGAGAGAAATTTGGTAAATGCTTAGTGTTGAGCCCTGAATAGTCATGTGAAATTAAAATAAATTGCAATGCGACACTATGAAACCATGAACCATTTGCTCATGAACATTAAGGAAGTTCATACACAAAAAAGTTAAATGAATGAGGAGGCATGTGCACTGTAAGCCCGGATAAGTTGAGTTTACTTAAAAAATTTGAGGAAACTGGTTGCCCTAAAATTTTTAAGTAATGTATACTTAAAAAACTTGAGTGAGCTCTACTTAAAAGATAAGAGTTGTTCTAATATGTATTATAAGTTGAATACACTTAATGCTTTTAATTAGTGTCAATCAATTTACTCTACTTATCTTTTTAAGTGCAATAAAATACACACAAAAGTAATACACAGGGTTGTTTTTATTAAAATTTTCTTTCCAAATACAACAAAACAATGCAAATACTGTGCAATACAACTTAAAAATCAGTTTGCCTACTTTTCTCTCAAGTGCATCTACTCAATCAAGTGCTAATAACATTGACCTCAGCTTTAAATGCTCACAAAATATGTTGTTTATACCCCCAAGAACAGGAAAGCTTGTTTTAACATCTGGACTAGAAGCGTCAGTTCACCCAAAAAAATGGAAATTTACTCACCCTCAAGTTAAGTGGTTCTTTTTTTCTTATGAACACAAAAAATGATATTTGGAAATCCTGTAACCATTGCTTTCCATAGTAGGAAAAACAAATACCATGGAAGTCAATGGTTACAGATTTTTAGCTTTGTTCAAAATATCCTTGTTTGTGTTCAACAGAAGAATAAAACTCACATGTTTGGAACAAGTGAAGGATGAGTAAAAGATGACATAATTTCCAGTTTTGTGTGAACTATCCTTTTAAACACATAAACATATTGTAGAACACAATCTATACTGTTTACATACAAGTGACAATTTGTTCATGACTTCACAGAATTAATTTTTACTATTGTAACCAGTATATGTACTGAACAAACTGTAATTTTGGGTCTTTTTTTACAATACAACGAGAAATAAATAGTAATTAAAATTATTATGAAGATCTGTTACTGTAAGCTGACCTTTACACTGTAACAGCAAGACGACACTTTGTCCAGTTTAAGAGCAGGGGATAAATGAGTCTGAGAAGACAACAGAAGGCTCGAGGCAGGTCTGTATGAATGATGAAAGATGATGAACACTCTGGATGGGTTAAGCTGTGGACGTTTTTCATCGATGCAAATGATTCCTGTGGAAACTTGATAGTATGGGTCCTCGCGAGAGACATCCTATTGAAAGAAAAAAGAATGCAAATATGATGATACTAGTTAAATAACTCAGTGCTCAAAGCAGAAAAAAGCTAGAATAAAAGAGATGATGAAAATAGGCAATAGGTAGACTCATGTAGACAAAAAACCCACCTTTGTCTGACGTAAGAGCCAAAAGCTGACCAGCAACATGGTTTTCCTGAAGATGCTCATCAAATTTGGAGAGTAATTTTAAGAGCATTATGGAAGCCCTCTGTGAGATTTTTGCCTACCACTTGATTGAAGTTGAAATAAACCTGAAATATAAAACAAGTGAAAAACAAAACAGTTATGTTCCTTGTGTATTTTGGTCCAGTATGCTTTGAAACTTACAATCTTGTTATTAGCACATGACTTTATGATTTACTTTTACAGAACAATACTCAGTAAAGCCACATGACAGACTGCTAAACTTAACTGGTGCATCTGCACTTGTCCGTTGAGCAAGATTGGTGTGAATAAGTGCTTTTTAAGGCAATAAATAATTTTTTAAAAATCAAAAACAATTCCTGTTGCAAACAAGGAAACAGAACAATTCTGGCATATAGTTTCCATTTGTCAGTCTATAATCCTTTTTTCACAGTTAAAAATACAATACTTACATTGCCAATGCACGCCTTTCTGTCATCTGAAACAAAATAAAACTTTGTTAGAATCCAACAAACTTATAATTGCATTAAACGTTCATTCAGCTTATTCTATTCAAACAATGGCTGCATTAAAATTAAACAAATGTAAAAGTTTGTTCAAATTCACTCACCAAACTAAATTATGATTGTCCTTACGTCCTTTCTGCTCCACTGAAACCACAGCATACTGTATGTGACCCACCTAAAATGTGTTGAACAGGACGGTGTGAACCAAGCAGTGGCAAAACTGTATTAAAAGCTTTAAATAGCATGGACTGTTTAAATAATGCTCTATGACCGCAAATTATCAGCTCGGGGAAAAAAGGCGATAATACACAGCTGAAAAAGCGCTGTGTAATCGCCTCACGAGAATTCAGACTCGGCTCCGTTTCCATGTCAACCGTGCAGGCAGGAGCAAACAAATGAACGCGCGTCAACTTTGAATGTGCGTCGTTTGAAAAAAAAAGACGCTTGTTCTCAAGTAAAAGTGCAACGACTCTATTAAACCATGTTTTTCGCGCAGTAAATCGTCCGCGGAACACGCTTCACAGACATATGTTTAAGAGGGATCTTGTCCACACCTCAGAACTGAAAATCTTGCAGGTTAACTAGCGAGCTCACATGCTAAATACACACGGCAAGTGTTTAAACAGGACCCGCGCATTTAAAGTGAAACATACTTAAAACAGTGTTTTCCGGTGTTCACAAACAGCCAAAAATAAAAACTGGATAAAATGTTTACAGTATACTCACCAGAAGTCTGAAATCACCTGCTGCAACTGCAAGAAAATGGCGGTGCCTGACTTGAACACTAAGTCAGGTTGGGGGCAGGGGGCGTGATCAGTCAAAAACTTTTAAAACATTAGTCTATTGTACTTAAAGTTATTCATACAATAAACTTTGTCTACAAAAAAGTAGAATTCACTTAAAATGTTATAGTAATGAACCAAAAATTAAACTATTTAAGTACTTTGCACTTAAACTGTATAATTAGACATGAAATCCGGGCTAAGAGTGTGGACATAACACAAAGTCTAAAACAAGTCATTTTAGGATGCCAAAGTCAAATTTATGCATATAAAATATATTTTCCCAACAACAAAATTGTGGCTAGTGAAAATGGCGAGTGGCTAGTAATGCTGAAAAACTACTAGCCACAGTGGCTGCTGATCAAAAAAGTTAATGTCAAGCCCTGATTATAACCAATATGCATTTTTATGTAGAAAACAGATGCATTCAGTTCATGCTTTTAAACATGTTCTTTATTGATAAGTAGACTTTTTAAAAAGCATGTTAAAGTTTACTTCTCTTTTCAATTGGGACAACTTGACAATAGCATCTAATTTATAATTCTTTTTTTTTTTTTTTGCTGTTACCCAATCATGAACTAAAAAGGAAATGATTGTTTTTTCACATGACACTTGCGTCTGCACTTTTATAGATCACACAGAGGTCTGTAGTAAATTATTCATTTTGGATTGTCTTCATCGTGCAGGTAGTTTTTAATGATTAGTGTATTCATGCTCCATAGACTTTGACAGATCACAAGCGCTCATAAGTTGGCCCGGATGGACATCCGCGCACACACACACAAACACTGTCTTTGATTTCTAGCAGGCCGTTTGATAAGTGCAGACAACCCAGAGGCATTCGACCCAGCGAGCGTCAGCTTGATGAACTGAAGGCCAGACAGTCCTGCCGTTTCGCTCACACTCATTAAAAGGCCTCAGGAGCTGCTCTTGTTAGCGGTCATTAGCCTGAGGAGTTCCTGGCAGCACACACACACACACATAGACACACATTCACACAGACACACACACATTCAACACACACACACATAGAATTTGACACATATAGACATACACACACACAAAGACACACACATAGAGACACACACACAGAGAAACACACAGACATGCACATAGATGGATGGACTGGTTGGTAGATAATATATTAATAAAAAAAAAGTCTACGTAAGTGTACTTAGAAACACTTTCTAAACTGCTTTATATGCACTTAAGTGCACTTTATGAAAATATGTTTACAATATTACTGAATTAAAAGGTCATTTACTGTAAGTGCACATAGGCAGATTTTCGTGACAGACTTAACACACTTAAGTACAGTTTTAAAAAAATCATTAATGAAATGAAAGTTCACGTAAGTGTACTTAGACATATTCATGACGGCTTCTTAACACAAGTACATTTGAAAAAAATGATCTTAATGAAATAATCTTAATGAAGTGTATTTAGTTTCATGACTTTCTTAACACGCTTAAGTATACTTCTAAAACAGTGCACACTAATTAAAAAAGTTCCCTTATGTGTACTAAGGCCCCGTTTACACTAATGCGTTTTCGTTTTGAAACGGCGTTTTAGATCAAAAACCATTCGCGTCCACACTAGCGTTTCATCTAGCGTTTCTAAACTTATCTCCGTCCACACTACTCCACCAAAAACGTATATCACATGACCATTCGTGCACTCTGGGCATGTGCGTCCAAGTATAAACAGGAAACATGTGTCTCGCTCGGCATTTGGTTATTGTTAGTCAACAAATGCTGGTTGAACGATGAACGCGAGCGAGTGCTCGAACAATAGCTTGCAGAATATATGCAGCTGCTGTAGTAAAAAAGGCAGAGTTTAACTGCACAATAGCGCCTAAAACGGACAATAGTGAAAACAACGCTCTCATTTCTGTGTCCATGTTGTTGTTTACAGTGAAGGCTGGTCTGCTGTCTTCCGGTAGCGTTATAGTCATGTGATAGGGGCTTGACGAATAAGGAAAGGAGACGCAATGAGCCAAAAGCCCCAATCAGGTAGCGAATGTCTGCAGCCACGCCTCCGTTTTCAGATGTCTCCGTTTTCCCCCATCCAGACGGAGACGGAGCAGCAGCGTTTCAGAATGAAAACGACCTCTCCAGCGTTTCCAGTGGACTCATAGCCCTCGTCGTCTGCGTCGTTGACCCGCACCTCTCAAAAAATGTAGCGCGTAGCGCAAGCTCAGTGCTTGGTCAGCTTGGTAGCACTGACAAGTGTGGGCGGAGGTGAGAGCCGCGTGAGCGTGATGCAGCGAGTGTTTACAAGTGTGGAGTCCCGTAAAGGAGCTCCGTATGGAGACTGTTGTTTTGTGTTTACCTCATGATTAAAGTTGTTGCACGCTCGCCGGTTCCCGCCTCAAAATGAGCGAATTTGAGCCACTTGTACATTAAGGAAGCGTTCAGAAAAAACAAAACACCAGCAAAGAAACACGACACAGAAGAACATAAACACCTACTGCCAGCTAGTGTTTCAGAAGTGTTATTGCAGAGCAACAGAAGCAGCGCACAGAAGTATAAATGCACGGCAACGCGCAATGCGTGCGCCATGGGTCACGCCGATCACTTGACGCAGAAGTATAAACCAGGCTTCACACTTAACTTCACGTTCAAATAGTACATATATTAATGAAGTGAATGTTCACTTAAGTGTACTTAGACATATTCATGACGGCTTCTTAACACAAGTACACTTTAAAAAAGATCTTAATGAAATAATCATAATAAAGTGCACTTAGCTTTCTTAACACGCTTAAGTACTTTTTTTGTAAAGGGGTAATTGGACATATTTAAATGCATTGCAGAATTTTTAATCAATGACAGTATTTTTGAGTCTACACACACACACCTCCCTCATGACATCATTACCTATATCAGGGCTCGAAATTGCTACCATTTTGGTCGCATATGCGACCGAAATTTAATCTATGCGACCTCAAAATATATTTGGGAGCATTTGTGCGACTGCATATTATGGTTGTAGTGCGACTCGTTTTGATTTTTTCTAAAAACGTGCTGAATCGGACTTCCCTGCCGCTATATTGGTTCATATCAGCTGTCAATCACTCAAGGCTTTCCGCTGTCAGATAACAGGGAGCTTATAAGCGCCAGCCGAGATCAATCGAGAGTTTTCGGAGAAGGTGCCCGAATCTCGATGCGTTTCATTCACTGCGTGTTCAGCGCAAAAGTCCACTAAATGTAACACTGTACACATCATCGCCAAAGAAGCTCGCCTTTACTAAGTTTGAACTGAATCTGCGACTCATAACAAAGAACGGTATTGCTCCGGTGGTCATCACGAGAGTCCTGCTCTGCCCCGCTCATATATTGGGTCGGCTGACTTGCCTGCTTTTTTCCACAAACACAAAGAAATGTAAATCAGCTCATAACGAGACCGAGCATTTACAATGACACAAACCCAAACCAAAACTTTTAAAGAGTGTAGAAGTGAGACTTTTCTTACTTTCTTTGGTCCATTCTTTCTTGAGATGTAGATTATTTTTCTATTTACTGATGACTGCTTTGCAGCTTTCAGCATTGGATTGAATGATTTATTATAATCTTACGTTTGATTTGTAGCAGAAATATTATTTATTAAATTGACATGCATATAAAAACAAAAGTGCAAAATAAATATTTCTTACTGCGATGCTTCATTTTTGTTTGATGCAAACCATAAATTTATTTTTCATAAAGTAACAGCAGGAGCTTTTACAGCACATAACTGGCATTCAAGCACATTCAGGGCAGCATGATGATGAGAAATGTAATTCATTGTTAGTATTGTCATCATCGTCATCATTTATATTTTATAATTATTAGACATTCATTTTGGAATTATTGCACAGACATCAATAAGTCATCACAGCATTAGTTAGATAGTTGTTTCTGGTTTTTGTTAGTCCTGATTGATGTTGTTTTGAAATACAATAAATCCCTTAATATACAATTTGCAGCGGTGCTCATTCATTTTTGGTGGGTGCTCCTAAATTTTTTCTGGTGCTCCTAAATTTTTGAAGTTGGGAGCACCGGTGCTACCAAGTAAAAAAGTTAATTTCGAGCCCTGCTATAATGTTTACAGTTTAGCTTCTCAGCTTGGAGCAATTAGCTTCATTCTCAAAACCTTTTCGTTGCTTTATTGTATTGTATTTATTTTTTCCCCTCACACACAGATTTCACCAATGCATAATGACAAAGAGGTCTGTGTTTGTGAAGTGTATTTCTCTTTCACGTTCAGCAGATGAAAAGAAAGCACTACAAATGACAGCGCTTTTGATAAATATGTCTGTATTCTGCTTCAAAGATGTGTTGAAAAGCTCTTTCGGTTGATCACAGATACTCCTCTGTTGTCTTTGGAGCGCCGCTACTGTTTGTGGCCATGATTTATTGTTGTGATTGTGCTGTTTATTATCTGACGGCCAATGCATTTACAGAAACACAAGGGTTGATGTTCCTGCTGTCAAAGGATTAATCGCATCCGAGATAAAAGTTTGTATTTACATAATGTGTGCTGTGTGTATTTATGTATATATGTAGAAATACACACACGTACTGTACATAAGTAATCTGCCGATGGGGTAAGCAAACTAATCTTGTTTTTTGTTTTGACGTAATATGATCAGATTATTTTGCTTGATTTAAGGAAAGACTCGCCTAATTTTTCACACGCTATTTCTGAAAACAAGGCAATGTTTTCTACATGTCTAGACAGGGCTTTCTGTGTCTATATATGTACAGTGTTATAGAAAGTATTCAGACAGCCTTAAATGGTTCACTCTTTGTTACATTGCAGCCACGTGCTAAAATTATTGAAGTTTACTTTGTTTTCCTTGTTGGTGTCCACACAGCTCCTCATACTGACAGAAGAACACAGACTTGTTGAGATTTTTGCAGATTTATTAAAAAAGACAAACTGAAATATCACATGGTCATAAGTATTCAGACGCTTTGCTCAGTGTTTAGCAGACTAAAGCTGTGAGTCTAGAGCAGGGCTATTCAATTAGTTTGTCATGGGGGCCAGTTAATGAAAAGCATCCCATACGGGGGGCCGGAGAGATATGACTTGCAATATAAGTGATGACACAACAGCAATATAAGAGCCCATATGTTGTATTTTTGCTCCTTAACACACCCACGTTGACTTTTTCTACATTAAAACGTTAATATGTTGTATTTTGAAACTACATAACATCACTGCATTGTGTGGCTTTTTTTACAAGCATATCCAAATGTATTTCGAGGCACAAAATCAGTGTATTGCTTAAGTAGGCTTCTTCTACGTGCAGACACATTCATATGTTCTGTTTTCAACTGCGTAAGAATTTATAGATTTTAGTTGTAGGATTATAGTCTGAAGAATAATAATGGTTTCACAGTTATCACCATTATTATGCATTTATTACATTTAAAACACGACTAGTTTAGAAAACTAAACTAGAAACAAAAAAACTGCTTATATTTTATAGTGTTGTTTATTGCTGCTTAGTAACCAAATACAGCACAAAATATTAATAAAAAACAAACAATAGTCCATTTCTCTCTTTGGACTTAAAAATAAATGAAAACGTTTTTGATTTAAACATGAGTGATAATTTTACAATGAAAATAAATGACAGAACAATAAATAAATACATAAAAATAAGAATAAATAAAAATATTATTTGTCTAATGTTAATTTAAGCTATATATAGCTAAGAATTTAAATGGACTGCTGTTATTATCTGCGTTCATAATCATTTTAATAATTTTTCATAATTCATCTTACTTATCTTTTGTTTACATTGCACTGAAAGCCACACACAACTCTCACCGCTACAGCCTGAGAAAATTTCTACTGTGTGCCGCGCCTGCAGAGCGTGAGTGTGTCGGTCCGCTTGTGAGCCGTGCGCGCACCGCTTCCAATATGCGCACGTCTCAATTGGAAATACTTGCGCGCGGAAAAACGCAATATGTCAATGGCTTGCTGCTATAGTTAATCCAATGTGCGTGCGTTTGTTTAGATGCAGCAGCTTTTTTCCGTGCAGCAGAAATGCGGCGTTGTGAATCCTTTAATGAATAAAAGCGGGGTTAATAGTGAAATCGGCTAATCATTGCATCCCTAACGATATCAGTGCATTGTACAAAAGACCTTTTCTACAAACATATTTAAATGTTTTCGGCTGCCCGCGGCCGCGACTCTCACTCAATGTCAGGTGACTCGCGCTCTGCAGCCTTCAACTGCAGCTCGTGCTTGAACAGACACACGTCACTTCATAACTATAGCGGCTGTTTTTCGACTGAACTAAATTAATTTTTGAGGTCTTGGTCACACTATTTTGGGGGCCGGAACAAATTGCCTCGGGGGCCGGGTTCGGCCCACGGACCGCCAATTGAATAGCCCTGGTCTAGAGTAACAACTGAAGAGTCATTGCATCTGAAAACGTGAGATGCAGCGCTCAGGAGTGGTTCCGCCATATTATCGTAGTCAAGCCAGCTGCAACTGTAAACAAAAGCTCACGACACTAGTCCCACTGTGGCGTTCTTCTGATACGCTTATTTCACGCGACCGCCGTTTTAAAACACGAAAGCGAGGCTGCGGTGGGAAGAAACCCAGAAGTATAAGATCAGCACTGTAAACATTGCAACAACATGCTGTGTACTGCAAACCTACAGCTGCTGCGACTTCAAAATGCAGATATGGTGTAAACATCACTTTAATATCACTCAGTTCAGTTTAATTTAAACAATTAAAACCATATTAGGCATCAAACAACATCACAATCTCTTTAAGAGTGATACGCTTAAGTGTTCTGCTAGGCTTCAGTTCATGGCAGCAGGTAAACACCATGGGAACGCTTCCCTGCTTCAGCCTGTGTAACCCGGTGAGCGATAAAACACTGCAGTTCTCTGTAGCACATCTTCGTGTTGTCTGTAACAGTGTTTTCCCGGTACTGAAGTTTTAAAAACGTCCATTTCCCGCTAATATTGAAGCGCCGATGAGTGCGCTCATAAGCACCGCTGATTTGCCGTAGTATTCACCAGTGCTCAACAGAATGACTGTGAAGGTCATCAGTTCACCGCTCTTCACAGATTGAAAACACACATAGATGGACATTGGAGCGTTTTAAAGTCGTGAAGATCAGTCGATTCATCAGCGGATCGCTCGTCTGTGTTTGCACTCAGTAAACAGCGGTGAGGTGAAATGATGACCTTCACAGCCAATCAGAGTGATTTCTGTTGAGCACGTGAACACAATGGCCAATCAGCACTGTTGAAGAACTCCATGAACAGTGTCTTAAATGTTAACGAGAAATTTGCGTTTTTTTAATATTTCATTAATATAGTTAAAGAATCAGTTCATTAACTTGAGTTATCTTGAGTTGGCATCTAAAATGTGTGTTTGGGAAAGAAAACGTTGGCTAAGTAGTGCCATTTCCCTTAACTGAAAATGAGGTCCAATATCCCTTTTTATTTTCACTATTCATTCAGAACGGAGCTTCGGGTCGCTCGGAAGGCGGTAAAATGATAAATTTGTTACACTTTCTCTTCGCTGATTAGATATACAGCCAGGTACACAACATTCCTGTGTGACTCAGTCTATACTTCCGGGTTTCTTCCCACCGCAGCCTCGATTTCGCTGTTAATAATGGCGGCCGGTGTGAAATCAGTCTATTGGTGAACTATTCTGGAACTGACTGTATGACAAATGACCACTGTTATAATTACACACACAATTTAAGTATAATCTACCAAACCGGCAAGTTAAATAAAATTAAATATACAAATTTTGTGAGACTCCTTTGCTCAATTAAATTGAGGCAACGAGTTTACTCAATTAATTTCGTTCAGTCAACTTATTAGGGTTTTCAGTGTGGGAAAGAAGTTATTCACACTTGGACTGGGGATCCTCTGCTATTCCTCCTTGCAGATCCTCTCCAGTTCTGTCAGGTTGAATGGTAAACATTGGTGGACAGCCATTTTTAGGTCTCTCCAGAGATGCTCAATTGGGTTGAAATCATAGTTCTGGCTGGGCCATTCAAGAATAGTCACAGAGTTGTTGTGAAGCCACTCCTTCATTGTTTTAGCTGTGTGCTTAGAGTCATTGTCTTGTTGCAAGGTAAACCTTCAGGCAGTCTGAGGTCCTGAGCACTCTGGAGAAGGTTTTCCTCCAGGATATCCCTGTACTTTGCCTCATTCATCTTTCCCTCGATTGCAACAAGTCGTTCTGTCCTTGCAGCTGAAAAGCACCCCTACAGCATGATGCCGCCACCACCATGCCTCACTGCTGGGCCTGTATCGGACAGAGCAGTGCCTGCTTTTCTCTGTGCTCTTAGGGATGACATTTGGCATCAACAACATGAAAGCATGGATCCATCCTGCCTTGTACCAACAGTTCAGGCTAGTAGTGGTGGTGTAATGGTGTGGGGGATATTTTCTTGACACACTTTGGGCTCATTAGTACCTATTGAGCATCGTGTCAACGCCACAGCCTACCTGAGTATTGTTGCTGACCATGTCCATCCCTTTATGACCACAGTGTCTCCATCTTCTGATGGCTACTTCCAGCAGGATAACACTCCATGTCATAAAGCGTGAATCATCTCAGACTGGTTTCTTGAACATGACAATGAGTTCACTGTACTCAAACGGCCTCCACAGTCACCAGAGCTCAATCCAATAGAGCACCTTTGGGATGTGGTGGCATCATGGATGTGCAGCTGACAAATCTGCAGCAACTGCGTGATGCTATCATGTCAATATGGAGCAAAATCTCTGAGGAATATTTCCAGTACCTTGTTGAATCTACGCCATGAAGGATTAAGGCAGTTCTGAAGGCAAAAGGGGGTCCAACCCAGTACAAGTGAGGTGTACCAAATAAAGTGGCCGATAAGTGTATGTATATATATATATATATATATCAAAACATATGTAACTTTTTATTTGCATTTGGTTGATGGTCACTGGTGGTCATATAAAAACCCGTTTCTACTTCAGAATAAAGGAGTAGAACTTTTGATTTCTCCTAATTGCACCTTCAGCTCATAATTACAGCCTTTACTTGTCATTGTGACCTTCTGGCTTTGTGTCTTACTTTGAACTTTAAACCCTGTGGTGCTCTTTCTGTGGGTCGGCAGGTTTTGGAGTGACCCGCAGCTCTGATTGGTCTTTTGGTCTGGAGCGCAGTGATTGTAATGAAGTGTGAGTCAGTTCTGTTATTGCTCAGGAGTGTGTGAGTCCCGCAGACTCCACCACAGCATGAGGGAATTAAAGCTTCACACACACACTGAGGGTTTAGACAGAGCCCAGATCAAAGACACACATACACTAATGCAAACACACACACATATACACTATCACAAACATGTGTATATATACAGTATATATACAGTACGTAGGCTCACACACACACACACACACATATATACATTAAAACAAACACACAGATATACACTAACAAAAACACACACATGCATGCATACACACACATACATAAATACATACATACAAATACATACGCACACTCATATATATATATATATATATATATATATATATATATATATACATTAAATATACATACAGACACACACACACACACACACACACACCACACACACACACACACACACACACACACACACACACACACACACACACACACACACACACACACACACACACACACACACATTACTTTATTTGTGATTTTATTATATCTTATTTTATTTCAAATGTTATTTCACATTTAATAAAGTTTTTAATTTAATTATTTTATCTTTTTAATTTTTTTTTATTTCACATTTTATTATTTGTAGTTTCTTGTTTTATTTCTTTTTTCATTTTATTATAATATTTTATTTATTAGTTTTTTCCCCACATTTTATTTTATTATCTTTATTTTATCTTATTTTATTTAAAACTGTATTTAATATTTAATATTTTGTTTTAGTTTATTTTTATCTTTTTATTTTATTTCACATTTTATTATTTTTATTTTATCTTATCTTATTTTATTTTATTTGATCTTTTATTTCACATTTTTTTATTTTAATTTATTATTTAATTTGTTATTTGTCATTTTATTTTTCATTTCATTTTATTATTTTATTTCACATTTTATTTTATTTTAAATTTTATCTTATTTTATTTCACATTTTATTTTATTTTAAATTTTATTATAATATTTATTTGTGATTTTATTTTATCTTATTTTATTTTTAAAAAATGTATTTACTTTTTAATTTTATTTTTTAATTTAATTGAAATTTATTTATTTATTAATTTTTTTGATTTTATTTCCCATTTTATTTTATTGTAATACATAAAGCGATTCTCTAGTTTACTGATTCAGTTTATCCATTCAAATGATCCAGTCAAAGTGAATCTCTCGCGTTAATGATTCATTGATTCAAATGATCGTTCATTCATTCATTCATTTTCTTTTTGGCTTAGTCCCTTTATTAATCAGGGGTCGTCACAGCGGAATGAACCGCCAACTTATCCAGCATATGTTTTACACAGCGGATGCCCTTCCAGCTGCAACCCATCACTTGGAAACATCCATACACACTCACTCACTCACACACATACACTACGCACAATGTAGTTCAATTCCCCTGAAGCGCATGTGTTTGGACTGTGGGGGAAACCAGAGCACCCGGAGGAAACCCACACTAACATGGGGAGAACATGCAAACTCCACACAGAAATGCCAATTGACCCGGCTGGGACTTGAACCAGCGACCTTCTTGCTGTGATCGTGCTACCCACTGCACCACCGTGACACCTAAATAATATTTAATTACGTTAAAATTGTATTTGTAACTCTCACCACACAAAGTATGTTAGAAAACGATGTTATATATAGTTTATAGGTATAATTTATACTTCTAGATATTTCCTGGGGCCCTAAGTGGCCGCTTACCTCGCTTATTAGTTAAATTCGCCCCTGAAAACGATTTAACTAAAGCAATGTCTACTGTGCTGAGCAAGAGCGCTTCTCTTCCTGTTAAACTGAATAGTCGCATCATCGATGACGTAAGCATGCTCTGGCTCAGAAGGCAAAATGTAGTGTGAGTGCAAGCTGTCAGGGAGAGGAGAGGGGGGGGGCAAGAGCGCTTTAGGGTGTGGGTACACCCTAAAAGACCTCTAGACCAGAGATGCTCAATTGGGTTTAAGTCAGGGCTCTGGCTGGGCCATTCAAGAACAGTCAAAGAGCAACTGATGATGAGACGCAAATGTAAATATCGCAATACAAACGCTGGCTTACTGTCAGTCCTTTTGTTATTCTGTAACATCTCCAGTGGTTTTTCCAGTTAAAGACCTCTGCACAATTAATATTTGATGACGATGCTGTTTCTGTTGCTAAATGCTGTTTGGGTGATTAATTATCTGTGAGTTTGCTGAGACTTTGAAAACCTCAGAGGACGAAATCGATTAAAGAGGAAAGGCAAATTAAACTAATCAACAATCAAATGAATTTTCAATGAACCCTGCGCGCTGCATTTATCTGCTTTGGTTTTTCCTGTGTGCTGCATGTTCTTTGAGGATTAAACATGCGTTTTGTAGTTAAGTCGAATTAAAGTCATGTTTACGCTTCAATGTATTCTGGAAATGTCCCCTTTATAAAAGATATGCATTTTAAATATTTATTTACTTATTTATGTATATGTATGTCTGTTCTGGGTCAACATGGACCTAGTTACAAAATAAAGTAAAATAAAATAATTATCGATTAATTCTTAAATAACTGATTATTAAATATACTAAAATTATTAATACATTTTTTTTATCAAATGTTAAATAAAATTTGAAATAACTTAAGATGACAAAATATAAAAATAATAAAATAAAATGTGAAAAAATAAATAAAATGAAAAATAAAATGACATAAAATAATAATTACAAATTTTGAATAAAATAAAATGTGAAATAAAATAAAATAATACAATGACAAATAAAATAACAAACAAAATAATAAATTTAAATAAATAATATCAAATGAAATAAGATCAAATAAAATAAATAAATGTGAAATTAATAAAAACAATAAAATAAAATGTGAAATAAAATAAAACATAAAATAAAAAAATAAATTTAACTAAAATTATAAAATACATTTAAAAAGTAAATAATAAAAAAATAAGATAAAATAAAATCACAAATAAATATTATATTGAAATTTAAAATAAAATAAAATGTGAAATAAAATAAGATAAAATAAAAAATAAAATGTGAAATAAAATAATAAAATGAAATGAAAAATAAAATGACAATTAAAATAACTAATAAAATAATAACATTAATTTTTTATTTTTAATAAAATAAGATAAAATAAAGACAATAAATTAAAATGTGGAACAAAATAACAAATAAATAAAATAAAATAATAAAATGAAAAATGAAATAAAATAAGAAACTAAAAACAATAAAATGTGAAATAAAAATGAAAAAGATAAAATAATTAAATTAAAAACTTTATTAAATTTGAAATGACATTTAAAATAAAATAAGATATAATAAAATCACAAATAAAGTAATAAATAAAAAAATAAAATGGGAAATAAAATAAGAAAAAATAAAATAAAGATAATACAACAAAATGTGAAATAAAATTAAAGAAGATAAGATAAAATAAAAATTAAAGTAAAATAAAATAAAATGTGAAATAAAAAAAAAAACAAATAAATAAAATAATAAGATGTGAAATAAAATAAAAACTCAAAGCACACGTTCACTGTCATTTTTCTATCTTGGCTTGTTTTCTTACATAGAGCATGTTTTCAAGACTTTATCTGTGTTGTGTGTTTCATAAGAGCATTTTGACAGCTGATTAAAAGAAACGGAGGATCTTCATATACAGCAGGCAGCTCTGGGTTTATCAAGTGCACATACTAATGTGACTGTAGATTTCTGAGCTCACAGTGAAGGGAAAGTCCAGTGCAAAAGGGGAAACTCCCTCAGTAGACAACATACTATCATGATCAAATGTTCGAGTCTGTGATGACCATGAGATGCTCACTACGATCAGAGCCGCCTTACAACATCCGTATGGAAACCAATAGAAGATAAAAAGGAGGAAAAAAGATAGTCAGAATGACGTGAGGATTGCACAAAAAAGTGTCTTACATAACAGTAAATGCTAATTGTCTGAACAAGAATAATTACTTTGAAGCAAAACTTCAAAAAAACTAGGTTTTAAAACCTAGTGAGCTCCCTATGTAGGCAATATTTTAAGATTTATTGTGCATCGGAAGACAGTAACTAGAAATAAAAAAATAAACAAAATATTAGAATAAATAAAATAAAATAATAAACAAATAATAAATTGTATAAAATATAAAATTAACAATAAATTAATAATAATAAAATAAATAATAATAAATTTTATAATAAAATAAAATAAAATAAAGTAAAATGAACAATAAGTCAATAATAATATGTTTTAAAATAAAATAATACATAACAATACATTTTAAAATAAAATAAAAATTAAATAAATAATAATAAAATTATAAAATAAAATAAATATAAAATAAATAATAATACATTTTGTAATAAAATTAAATAAAAATGTAATTAATAATAAATAAATAATAATACATTTTAAAATAATAAATAATAAATTCATAATAAAATAAAATAAATAATAAATGAATAATAATAAATTTATAATAAAATAAAATAAATAATAAATGAATAATAAATAATAATAATTTTTATAATAAAATAAAATTCAATAAAGTAAAATTAATAATAAATAATAATATATTTTAAAATAAAATAAAATTCAATAAAGTAAAATTAATAATAAATAATAATATATTTTATAATAAAATAAAATTCAATAAAGTAAAATTAATAATAAATAATAATATATTTTATAATAAAATAAAATTCAATAAAGTAAAATTAATAATAAATATTAATATATTTTAAAATAAAATAAAATAAGGGTGACGCAGTAGGTAGTGCTGTCGCCTCACAGCAAGAAGGTCACTGGTTTGAGCCTCGGTTGGGTCAGTTGACATTTCTGTGTGGAGTTTGCATGTTCTCCCCGCGTTTGCGTGGGTTTCCTCCGGGTGCTCCGGTTTCCCCCACAGTCCAAACACATGCGCTATAGGGGAATTGGGTAGGCTAAATTGTCCGTAGTGTATGAGTGTGAATGAATGTGTATGGATGTTTCCCAGAGATGAGTTGCAGCTGGAAGGGCATCCGCTGTGTAAAACATGTGCTGGATAAGTTGGCGGTTCATTCCGCTGTGGCGACCCCAGATTAATAAAGGGACTAAGCCGAAAAGAAAATGAATGAATGAATAAAATAATAAAATAAAATACATGTAAATAAATAATAAATAAATAATAATACATTTTAAAATAATAATAAATAATAATATATGTATAATAAAATAAATAAATAATAAATAATAAATAAATAATAATACATTTTAAAATATAATAAATAATAATATATGTATAAAAAAATAATAATAAATAATAAATAAATAATAATACATTTTAATATATACTAATAATAATATATGTATAATAAAATAAATAAATAATAAATAATAAGTAAATAATAATACATTTTAAAATATAATAAATAATAATATATGTATAATAAAATAAATAAATAATAAATAATAAATAAATAATAATACATTTTAAAATATAATAAATAATAATATATGTATAATAAAATAAATAAATAATAAATAATAAATAAATAATAATACATTTTAAAATATAATAAATAATAATATATGTATAATAAAATAAATAAATAATAAATAATAATACATTTTAAAATATAATAAATAATAATATATGTATAATAAAATAAATAAATAATAAATAATAATACATTTTAAAATATAATAAATAATAATATATGTATAATAAAATAAATAAATAATAAATAAATAATAATACATTTTAAAATATAATAAATAATAATATATGTATAATAAAATAAATAAATAATAAATAATAAATAAATAATAATACATTTTTTAATAAAATAAATAATAAATAAAAATAATAAATAATACATTTTATAATAAAAATGAATGAATGAATGAATGAATGAATGAATGAATGAATGAATAAATATTCCTGAAAAGTCATTTATCTAGAAGAAAGTAAAGAAATTACTTTTCCATCTAGACCTGGCATCCCTGATTTCTCAGCATTAGTTCGGATGCTTGAGGCTTTTTATCTCAACAGCAGAAGACATGAGTTTACAGTCTGAAGAAAGTGACCCGTGTGTGTGTGTGTGTGTGTCTGTGTGTGTCTGTGTGTGAAAGATGAAGCTGTCCTCCGGCTGAATCACATTTGTGTAATTCCTACATTAGGCTTGATTTGCATGTTTATCAGAAGACCTGCTCCTCTGTTTTACAGCCTGCATGCACATTCACACTGATAAACTGCCCCATAACCACACACTGAGGCATTGTGGGTAATAACGAGCCGCAGCGAGATGATTTCTAACCCCTCGCTCACATCAGTCTGAAGGAATCTGCAAACATTAGCAGTTTATTGATGCTATTTTAGTATCGGCAGGGCTTTAATGCTGGCAGATCAGAATCATCATCATAACAGAAAACAAGCAGGATGTGCTGGATTTAAATAAGACGAGGTTTGTTTTTACAAAATACATCAAGCATGACAGTTCTGACTGGATGATTTAGGTGTTAACATATACATATAATGCATTAATATTTAACAATGTGAACATATTGTATAAACCATGAAGACGGAAGCAGAATGCAGGAAGTTTTTTAGTTTTTTTCTACAGCTGGAAGTTATTTAAAACGTGAAATTATAGGTAATTTCAGCAAAGATACCTCAGAAAACTGTCCAAAACAAACTAATCGAAAAAATTCTCAAACGTAATTATTGAAAATGTATTTTAAATAAATAAATAATATAATTTTTTCTAAATAAATAAATAAATTAATTAATTTTCTTTCCGTCCCTTTAATAATCAGGGGTCGCCACAGCTGAATGAACCGCCAACTTATCCAGCACATGTTTTACGCAGTGGATGCCCTTCCAGCTGCAACCCAACACTAGGAAACACCCATACACATACACTACGGAAAATTTAGATCATTCAATTCCCCTATAGCGCATGTGTTTGGACTGTGGGGGAAACCGGAGCACCCAGAGGAAACCCACGCCAACATGTCAATGTCAATGTCAATGTCAGTTTTATTTATATAGCACTATTAAACACAACCAAAGGTTGACCAATGTGCTGAACAATACAAATCACAAAGAGAAAGGTATAAAAGTATAGCTAAAACAAACAATTCCCACTGATAATTATTATAGCTAAAACAAACAATTCTTACTGATTAAATGCCAAATCAAAAAGGTAAGTTTTCAACCTAGATTTAAAAACAGACAGAGAAGATGTAGACCTAATACAGAGGGGCAGAGCATTCCACAAGGTAGGACCAGCTACTGCGAAAGCACGGTCACCCCTGCATTTCAGCCTCGACTTTGGGATGCATAAAAGTCTCTGGTCAGATGACCGAAGAGACCGACCAGGCTGATGTTCTGTCAACAGGTCTGACAGGTAGGAAGGAGCTAGCCCGTTTAGGGATTTAAAAACCAAAAGGAGAATCTTAAAAGTGACACGATAGTGCACAGGCAACCAGTGCAAAGAGCGTAAGACTGGTGTGATGTGGTCATATTTTTTGGTACCGGTTAAAAGCCTTGCAGCAGCATTTTGAACTAACATGGGGAGAACATGCAAACTCCACACAGAAACACCAACTGACCCAGCCGAGGCTCAAACCAGTAACCTTCTTGCTGTGAGGCGAGCGTGCTGCCCACTGCGTCACCGTGTCACTCTTCTAAATTAATATATAAAATAAAAAAAAATACATTAAAAAAAATATATATAATAAAAATATGATTTTTATATAAATTAAAATAACCGTATTATTTCAGTTGTATTTATAGTAGAATATAGTTATTGACAAGACGCTTGAGTATAAACAATACACAGATTTTCTCAAATTATAAAACTGAAAAAAAAAAAGGTTTCTACAGCTGGAAATTAAAATTACATAAAGAATCTGGGGAAAAAGTTTCATTATTATTACAATTATTGAAATTTTATTCATTCATTCATTTTCTTTTTCGGCTTAGTCCCTTTATTAATCAGGGGTCGCCACAGCGTAATGAACCGCCAACTTATCCAGCATATGTTTTACACAGCGGATGCCCTTCCAGCTGCAAACCATCTGGGAAACACCCATACACACTCATTCACACACACATACACTACGGCCAATTTAGCTTACCCAATTTCCCTATAGCGCATGTGTTTGGACTGTGGGGGAAACCGGAGCACCCGGAGGAAACCCACATCAACACGGGGAGAACATGCAAACTCCACACAGAAATGCCAACCGACCCAGCCGGGACTCAAACCAGCAACCTTCTTGCTGTGAGGCGATCATGCTACCCACTGTGCCACCATAACGCCCTAAATTAATATATAAAATAAAAAAATACATTACATTTTAAAAACATGTATAATAAAAATAGGATTATTGTATAAATTAAAATAACAGTTATATTTATAGTGGAATACAGTTATTGACAAGACGCTTGTCTATGAACAATACATAGATTTTCTAAATGTACAAAATTTTAAAAGCATCTACAGCTGGAAGTAAAAACATTCTGTGGAAAAATTCCATAAATATTTTGGGGAAAAAGTTTCATTATTAATATAATTATTTAAAAATGTATTTAAAATAAACAAAATAAAAAATATATAATTTGAAATGTTTTTTTCTAAATTATTATATATAAAATAAAAAACATAATATATTTAAAAAAATATAAAAATATAGATTAATATATAAATTAAAATAACCTTGTATTTTATTTGTATTTATAGTAGAATATAGTTATTGACAAGACGGTTGTGTATAAACAATACACAGATTTTCTCAAATTATAAAACTGAAAAAAGAAAAGGTTTCTACAGCTGGAAATCATCTTAAACTTGAGAATGTTAATAATTTCAGCAAAAATATAACTTATAATTATTGAAAATGTATTGATAAATAAATCGTTAATTTTATTTTCTAAATTAATATGAATTAAAATATATTACATTTTTAAGTAAAAAATTATATTGGGGCATCACGGTGGTGCAGTGGGTAACACAATCACCTCACAGCAAGAAGGTCGCTAGTTCAAGCCTCAGCTGGGTCAGTTGGCATTTCTGTGTGGAGTTTGCATGTTCTCCCCGTGTTGGCGTGGGTTTCCTCTGGGTGCTCCGGTTTCCCCCACAGTCTAAACACATGCGCTATAGGGGAATTGGGTTAGCTAAATTGGCAGTAGTGTGAGTGTGAATGAGAGTGTATGGGTGTTTCCCAGAGTTGGGTTGCGGAATATAATTATAAATATATTATATTATAAATATTATAACATAAACATAATTTGAAATGTTCATTTTCTAAATTAATTAAAATAAAATATATTACGGCGGCGCAGTAGGTAGTGCTGTCGCCTCACAGCAAGAAGGTCGCTGGTTTGAGCCTCTGCTGGGTTGGTTGGTGTTTCTGTGTGGAGTTTGCATGTTCTCCCTGCGTTCGCGTGGGTTTCCTCCGGGTGCTCCGGTTTCCCCCACAGTCCAAACACATGCGCTATAGGGGAATTGGGTAAACTAAATTGTCCGTAGTGTATGAGTGTGTATGAGTGTGTATGGATGTTTCCCAGAGATGGGTTGCGGCTGGAAGGGCATCCGCTGCGTAAAACATGTGATAGATACGTTGGTGGTTCATTCCACTGTGGCGACCCCGAATTAATAAAGGGACTAAGCCGAAAAGAAAATGAATGAATGAATAAAATATATTACATTTAAATGTGTTAAAATATATTATAAAAATAAGATTATTCAATAATTAATATAACCTCACATTTCAATTTTATTTATAATAGAATGCAGTTATTGACAGGACAAGTGTATATAAACAATCCTAGATTTTCTATATACCTCAGAAAACTATAAATTAATCGTAAAAAATCTGGGGGGAAAATTGTTTAATTCCATTTGGAGGAAGATTTATTATAATTATTGAAAATATATTGAAAATAAATAAAATAAATAAATATTTTTAAAATATATGTTTTCTAAATGAATATAAAATAAAAATATATTACATTTTTAATGTATTGAAAGTATATTATAACAATAAAATATCTTAAATATCAATCAAGTGTTATCGCATTATATTTACACATTACCATAAAAAGTAACGCAGGTAGTTACTTTTTATTGGGTAGTAACTCAATGTTCTAATGCATTACTTTCAAAAGTAGCTTTCCTTAACACTGATAATATACTGTAGATCAGAAAGCTAATCATATAATTGTAAAAAAAAATCCCTTAAAATTTCGTGATTTTAAGATTTAATATATTTATTTAAAAGGTGTTTGCAAAATAAAACCAACAAAAAATAAACAAACTAAAATGTAATAAATAAATAAAAATTATTATAAATAAAAAAAATATATTAATTTATTATTTTCTAAATATAAAATATTTTACATTTTAAATAAAGTATAAAAATATCTTAAAATATACAAAAACTTGAAAACTTTAATTGTGGTTTGTTTTTAATGTTAGTGTTTATTATAGTGTAGCCTGGCGTGTGCGCATGTATGTGTGTGTGCAGTGACATCATGTGGAGATGAGAGTCATTACCGCTTCACTCCTGCAGCAGAAACGCTTCAGGATCCAGATAATAATCAATGCATCTGTAAAGATCTGACAAGACAAACACATTCTCTCTCCAGTATTGAGATTATGAGTAATGAGTTATTATCCAAGACTCTGTAAGTGCACAGGACTGAAAATCACTAGTGTGTGATTCAAGTTCTGCTCGGCTTCATTTCCATTACACTGTCAGCCCTAAAGAACTGCTCAAAACACCCTTTCAGTGTGTTGCATTAAGATAATATTTACACCACCGCAAACCAGAGTATATCTGGAATAAAGATGAGGCATCATTTATAACACATCTGATCTGATTTGATAATATATATATATATATATTAGAGATGTCACAATTCTGAATACAATATTGAACCGTTCGGTACGACATCCACGGTTCAATACGCGCTTGTGAATTGCGTTTTTTCCGGTTTTACGTTTAAATAATTTATGTGCGTTTCATTTCTCTCCGAATTGACTGTTTGTGTGTGCCTGTAAGTCTACGAGCTGAGATGAGGAAACTCCTCCCCGCGAGTAAATATTCAATCACTATGCTTAAGTTAGGGGGGGCTCCACCATCACTCCACACTTTAACATGGCGAGCGGAGGTGAAGTGAGGGAGCAATAAGAGAAAGCGCCGGTGTCTTTCAAATCCGCGGT
Source organism: Danio kyathit (assembly GCA_903798195.1). NCBI lineage: Eukaryota > Metazoa > Chordata > Actinopteri > Cypriniformes > Danionidae > Danio > Danio kyathit. The sequence continues at coordinate 66,085,678 of LR812536.1, forward strand.
GTGGGGACATTTCGGTTACCCGTATAGACTAATCGAACGGAAACACTTCCAACATGACTGCACATCTGCGTCGCCATCACCCAGCAATATCACTGTCTGAAGGCAGAACAGCAGAGAAGGTAATAAAGACCTCCATAAAACAACAATCCCTCACTGAATCCTTCCAGCAAACATATCCAACTGGATACGAAAGACACATAAAAATAACAAAGGCAGAGTTCAGTTTAATTAAGATGGTTTATTTATATTTACTGAAGTACAAATGTGTTTATTTGAAATGGTCAATTTATGTTCATTAACTTCAAATGCATGTTTATTTTTAAAATGGAGGAATTTATGTGTTGCCCAGTTTGTACATGGGCTACCAGCAGCTGTGAGATTTCAGTGTTAATTTTTTTATTATACAATACACTAGGAACTAGTGTACCTTTCTTGCTTTGAAGTAAAATAAAGGAGTATTGCAATAAATGGTTTTTTCTTTTTCTCTTTCTTACTGTTCCTATTGCCTAAGCATAGAATAACAATAAAAAAAAAAAACACTTATGTGTCAAGCCATCAGAACCGAACCGAACGGAAAACCGTGTTAAAAAACCGAGGTATGTACTGAACCGTAAGCTAACTGTATTGTTGCATCCATAATATATATATATATACAAGGTTTCCACTACATTCATTCTACCATGGCGGGGCGCCACGCCAAAATTCATCCCGCCACGGCTACATTACAGCTGCTCATTCAAAACATTGACGTTTTTTTTAAATAGCGGATTATAATCGCCCCAAAACGTATTAAAAGGTGAGTGAATTATAACAGCGCAAGCTTTTCTGTAACCGTAGTAGTGCTGTGCGTTATTTGTTTAACCCTTTAAGGTGACATGCTGACTGACTGACAGGTGCGTGAGGCCAGCAAACACGGTGTATAGCTTTCAGTTAGGATGAACACAGTTTCCATAATTATACTTTATTTATAGATAAAGGTCTGTGGCTCTGCATACATCAAACAAAGACTTTATCTTGCTGGAGTTTATAGCCGTTTCACTTTACCTCAGGACGCATTAATGCCGCTCTGCAGGTCTATTGGAGACGTTCATAAATATTCCTTGCAAATCTAATAAAGGTTGGAGACAAATTCACTACATAAACGCACTAAATTGCACTTGAGCAGCGTATATTTGAGGGCGTGCAAGAAGTTTTGTGCACGAACAGAGGAAATCCTAACGCAAGCAAAAAGATCTGCATGCTCGTATTACACAAATCCGATCTCGACTAGTACTGCGCCACATTTGTCATTGAAATAACGCCAAAGGTAGTTAGATTAAAAGACCTGCCGCCACAGCTGGAAAAAATCCTAGAGGAAACACTGTATGTATATATATATATATATATTATTCGCCCCCCTTTGAATTTGTTTTTCTTTTTTTTTATATTTCCCAAATGATGTTTAACAGAATTAGGAATTTTTCACAGTATGTCTGATAATATTTTTTCTTCTGGAGAAAGTCTTATTTGTTTTATTTCAGCTAGAATAAAAGCAGTTCTTAATATTTTAAACACCATTTAAGGACAAAATTATTAGCCCCTTTAAGCTATATTTTTTTTTTGATAGTCTACAAAACAAACCATCATTATACAATAACTTGCCTAATTCCCCTAACCTGCCTAGTTAACCTAATTAACCTAGTTAAGCCTTTAAATGTCACTTTAAGCTGTATAGAAGTGTCTTGAAGAATATCTAATCTAATATTATTTACTGTCATCATGGCAAAGATAAAATAAATCAGTTATTAGAGATGAGTTATTAAAACTATTATGATTAGAAATGTGTTGAGGAAATCTGCTCTCCTTTAAACAGAAATTAGGGAAAAAAAATAATCGGGGGCAAATAATTCTGACTTCAACTGTATATATATATATATATATATATATATATATATATATATATATATATATATATATATATATATATATATATATATATATATATATATTCATATTTTAGTTAACTACTTGAGTAAATATTTTCTATTCTTTTTTCTTTCTTTCTTTCTTTCTTTCTTTCTATTTGACAGAAAAGAAGTGAATATACCATCAAGGATACACAACGAAGTTTAAAAAATAAAACTCATTTTGGTTTAGTTTAGTTTAACCTAAACGTATTACTATAGTAATATTATATATTATTATATTAACGTATAACAACGTAATTATGGTAATAAATAAAAAAAAATGTTCTATTGATGAGTACAAACTAATTCACTTGTTCATGTTCAGGAACTAAATGTTTTTAAATTATATAATTATAAATCATTCTAAAAAATTATATATTTATATACAGTTGAAGTCAGAATTATTTGCCCCTCTTTGAATTTTTTTCTTCTAATATTTCCCAAATGATGTTTAACAGAGCAAGGGAATTTATGATAATATTGACAGTATGTCTGATAATATTTTTAAACCCATTTTAAGGTCAATATTATTAGCTCCTTTAAGCTATATTTGTTTTTGATAGTCTACAGAACAAACCATCGTTATACAATAACTTGCCTAATTACCCTAACTTTACCCTAATTAACCTAGTTAAGCCTTTAAATGTCACTTTAAGCTGTATAGAAGTGTCTTGAAGAATATCTAGTCTAATATTATTTACTGTCATCATGACAAAGAGAAAATTATTTAGTTATTAGAAATGAGTTATTAAAACTGTTATGATTAGAAATGTGTTGAAGAAATCTGCTCTGTTAAACAGAAATTGAGGAAAAAATAAACAGGGGGGCTAATAATTCTGACTTCAACTGTATATATATATATATATATATATATATATATATATATACACACACGTCTTATATTTGAAAATAATATAAATAAAAATCTGCTTTGTTGAACCTTTTTATCTTAAGTAAGAAAATGTAACCCAGCAGGCACACAACATCATAAGACATTAATATTAGGTTAGATTTAGGTCGTGACTTCAGGTGACCAAAATTCAATGTCTAGCCAGCGTCTAAGCACAACGTTAATTTGACGTCCAATAACATCATGAAATGAAGTTGATATTTGGTTGATTTTAGATTGTGTTGGAAAAGGACCAAAATCCAATGTCGAGCCATTGTCAAATACTGACATTTATTCGTCAGGTATGGCAACCAAAATCCAACATCTGATAGACGTCATAGTGTGATCGTCCACACAATGTCAAGCTCTAACATCATTAGACATTGATATTTGGTTGGATGCTGGACATTGACGTTGGGTTCTAAATAAAATCTAACATCCCACGCCATTGGGGTACAACGTCAATCTGACGTCATCTTGACATCCTGCTGGGAAACTATGAAGATTTACTAAAAAGACAACCCTGATATAAATGAATACATTTATATGGAAAAATGATCTTTTTAACCACTTTCTGCATTACTGAAATCCATTCATGATTTCCAGTAAATAATGGCATTGGCCTCCAGACACACAATGCACCGAAACCCACACATAAAGACATTTTATAAAACCAGATGCATTAGAAACATTTTTATGTGTGCATACATTCATGAATCTCTCATATGTTTGCATTTACGTTAATAATACAAACAAGGTCAGCGGCGTTCAGTCAAAACTGAACAATTAATGAAAAACCATTTCCACAAGCCTTGAAGAAAAATACTTTATTTCTTTATAAATCCACATAGAGTACCTATGAAAGCAAAAAATTCCATCCCACATTTTTTATTTATTTTTTTTATGATCATTTTCTCCTTGAAGTCAGATGATTAAACTCAGAGATGGCTGAAGGTGTACTTCACATACAAATACGTCCACAGTCAACTGGAGGGGAGAATTAAAGAAGAGTGTTTATTCAGCAGTGTGTTTATCATACTCGCACACTCAGATATAGAGTTCTCCGTCAATCCTCGATGATACGCGAGAGATTGGGAAAGTTTTTAGTGCATTGGGATAATCGATGATCTCTCCTGTTCGACCTAATCTGCAGATCCCAAGAACACACTGCAATGTTTGTTAATCAGCTGCGTATCGATCCATCCGTGTGTTTCAGAGAGACACAGAGAGAGAGAGTCATTAGCTGAGACAATACAGACGAATCCATAATAAAGTGCTCCTGAAGGCGCACAAATGTTAACTCGATAGCAATTCAATCAATATCCCATCGTAGAGTTGTCAAAACTATCGAATTCGCTGCCAGTTGCTACTGATATTTTAAAAACATCCATTTCTCACAAACGTTTGAGTGCTGTTAAACACTGCTGATTGGCCATTGTGTTCACATGCTCAACCGAAATGACTGTGACTGGCTGTGAAGGTCCTCAGTTCCCCAAGTGCAAACACAGATACAGGAACAGGAAGCATTTCAAAGCCGCGTCTATCAGCTGATCTGTCAATGAGCTGATATATGAGTGATCTGCTGATGGATTCACTGATCTACAAAGCTTTGAAATGCTCCAGTGTCCTGTAGGGGTGTAAAAAATGTATTGTTTCTTCGATTCACCATGATGCAGATGCAGACAATTCAGTATCGGTTCAGTAATAGATCACAACGGTTATTACATACTGACGTCATTTATCTCATATGCACTATGGCACAGTAGCTTTCTGTGGCGAGGGAAGCGAGGACGAGTAAATCAGAAACTGTGACCATTTTTTTTTTCGTGATCTGACACACTTCCTAAAGAAACGGAATATTAAATGAGAAAACAGTGGGCGTGGCTTGTTTTTCTTACTGTGAGCTGATTGGATGTAGTAAAGTAGGCGTGTCAATCAGAAAGATGGGGAAAAGGGTTTGGGGAGAGTTATTACAATCTAACAGACTCCTCCTGCTCTCCATTTCTGTTTGTTGTCAAAACTGACAGCTGGAGGGGGCGTGGTTAAGTATGTTAGCCCCGCCCAATACCTCAGACAGACGTAATCTGACAAATGCATTTTCTGATTTCAATTAAAGATTACAAGGGCAAACTATTCTCTTTTTTTCTTAATGACATGCACAGATGATTTGTTCACCACAAAACTAGCAAGGTGAGCTAACAAAATCAATATGGTTAGTTTTGATTTTATGTGTACTTAAAAAAGAAAACAATGAACTGCTTGTGTCCATTACAGCGCTGACTATTACAGCACTGAACCAGTGCATGAACCTAATGACCAATCAAAGGCGTTTAACATATCGAAGGACATGAATCGAATCGATGACATGATAATCGTGACCGAACCAAACGGTGAGATCAGTGTCGGTTTGCACCTCTAGTGTCCATGCATCTGTTACTACGTCTCAATCAGCACCTTATCTTGTTCATCAGTAGGTCGTGTGCACATATTTGTGCACTAGTCAGGGCACTGATGAGATTGGTTCACTGAGTGTGACATGAGAACGTCTTCATTGTACATCATCAAAACTGGAGTTTATAAACAACAGCAGAACTAATCATTTTCATATGTTAATATATTAATATGACACTTTTTAAGGTATATTATAGCTAAATAATTTGATTATTTCATATACAAGCATTGTTTCAACCATTACACAGATATAAATGTTTGCTAGATTTTCCCTAATCTGTCTAGCGATGTTCGTTCATGTTAAAAATAAATAAATAATGGATTTTTTTTTTTAGAAAAATGACTCGTTTGTTGTTTCATTTGATGATTTTGGTTATGTTATTCATATTTTGTGCTTTCGAACTTCCGTTAAAGGCGCATAATGCGTATCGATGCACCCTGAGTTTCATGTGGTGAACCGATGACCTTTACAGCCAATCACAGTCATTTCTGTTGAGCACATGAGCATGATGGCCAATCAGTGGTGTTTATGAACTCAACAGCGCTTAAATGTTAGCGGGAAATGGACGTTTTTTAAAATTTCAGCGCAGATTGGTACCGAAGTCAATACTTTTGTCAACATTAATCCATCGAGCCTTTCAGAGCATTCGGGAGAATGTTAAATCCACACGTTTCCATCCTTTGGCACTGGACTAGACCGTCGCAATTGAACATTTCCCATAATATTTGACTGAAACATCCGCAGCGTATTCCCAAAGTGTTTCCCTCCGTGAAGTGAATTGATGATGATTCTCTTTCTATATTTAAAAAAGCAAAAGAAAGAAAACATTGCTTGTGTGCTCCAGAGAGGCACATACTGTAATATCCACGGTCTGGGAGAGTCTTGCATAAAGAAGGCTGTTGGGTTTTGCCTTGCCGCCGCCGCTGTGCGTCCTGCTAATAGATTGGATCCATTGGCATCCTGCATTTAGCTTCCAGACTGTGGGTTTGCCTTTAAACCAACAACAACAAAATCGAGAGATTAGAATCAGAGATTTAAACAGGAAGACATTTGATGATATTACGAATTTGATATATATATTGTCAGCATAGTGGCAGATTCAAAACACTTAAGACCGATGGCTGCTTCTCACTCAGGGCTGTTTATACTAATAGGGGAGAGATCGTCAGTAGTGGCTAACTAACAACTAACTAACCCACTCACTAACTAGCTAACTAACTAAACTCAATATCTAATAACTTACAACTCAACCTAACTTACTAACTAGTAAGCTAACTAACTCAACTCAACTCAATAATTTAGTTACTAGCTAACTTAATAACTAGCAAACTAACTAAACTTAACAAATTAAAACTAATTTACATAACCTAACTAACTAACTAACTAACTAACTAACTAAATAAATAAATAAATAAATAAATAACCCATTCAATAACTCGATAACTAAATAAACTCAATAACTACTAATTTACAACACTACTTCACTAACTTACTAACCTACTAACTAATTTCTTAACTAACTAAACTCAACAAAATAATTTACATAACCCAACTAACTAACTAACTAACTAACTAACTAACTAACTAACTAACTAACTAAACTCAGCAAAATAATTTACATATCCCACCTAACTAACCAATTCACTAACTTGCTAACTAGCTTAATAAACTCAATAACTAATCATTTACAACACTACTTAACTAACTTACGAACCTACTAATTTATTAACTAAATTTAACAAAATTTACATAACCCAACTAACTAACTAACTAACTAACTAACTAACTAACTAACTAACTAACTAACTAACTAACTAACTAACTAATTCATTAGCTTGTTAACTAGCTAAATAAACTCAATAAATAATAATTTACAACACCACTTAACTAACTAACTTACTAACCTACTAACTAATTTATTAACTAACTAAACTCAACAAAATAATTTACATAACCTAACTAACTAACTAACTAACTAACTAACTAACTAACTAACTAACTAACTAACTAACTAACCAATTCACTAGCTCGTTGACTAGCTAAATAAACTCAATAATTAATAATTTACAACACCACTAACTAACCTACTAACTAATAAATCAACTAACTAAACTAACTAATTTACTTACCTAACTACATACATAATTTACATAACTAACTAACTAACTAACTAACTAATTTAGTTAATAACTAACTAACTAATTTACTAACTCACTAACTAGCTAACTAACTATACTCAATAACTAATAATTTACATAACCCAACTAACTAACTGACTAATTTTGCAGCTTAGGTCATGATAATACCATTTATCATGATAAAAGCAATTAATCACAACAAGAATATGTGCGACTGCAAAAGCCTATCAGGTAAATAAAAATGAAATGTAAAGGAATAGGTGAAATCTGAACTGACAGCACCAATTCAACAGGAAAGGATGAACACTTGCAGAAGACATTTCACCTGTGGTAAAGTGACCTTTACACATTTTACACCTTAACATCCAGCTCAGGTGTTTGGGCGGTCTAAGGGCTAAACGGGGTCTAAAACATCAGAAATGCAGTCTGACTGAAAGTGCCTAATGCCTGTTTTAAATACCCATTGTGTTTAATGCTCTAGATGCACATTCATGTTGCTAAAAATAAAAGCACAATGTCACACTGTCAACACTACTGTGATGGGATTGATTGCCAGGAAACATTGACCTTGTAAGTGACTCCCATTGAAATTTGATCCCAGGTGCTCATGGAGGATTCACTTGAGATGCATGAGCAGCAGTCTGTCTCCCCTGACCCCTAATGATTTGATACCAGTTTTAAAGCAGGATTAGCAGATTTACCATGTTTACACACACACACACACACACACACTGTAAAAGTGTAAATGTTTGATTTTAGCCAGACTAGAAAAAACAAAACTGATATAAAACACTTTACTCTGAAATTGCACTTTTTTCCTCAACTAATGAGAAACTACTAATTAATCCTAAAATATTAAATTCAAACAAACAATTAAAAAATAGTTTGCATCACTATTAATCATTATATGAAAATGTCAACATGTTTTTATATATTTTTAAAATATTTTAAAATATATTAACTTAGTTTTTTAAAGACATGATGCAAATACTGTAGATGAAGACGTTTTTTGGCTCATAAAACGTTTGTGCAACTAACTAACTAACTAACTAACTAACTAACTAACTAACTAACTAATTAACTAACTAACTAACTAACTAACTAACTAACCTCAAATTTACAACTCAACTTAGCGCAACTAAACTTAACTAAATAATTTACAACTCAACTCAACTAAACTCAACTAAATAATTTACATAACCTAACTAACTAACTAACTAACTAACTAACTAACTAACTCACTCACTCACTCACTCACTCACTCACTCACTCACTCACTAACTAGCTAAATGAACTCAATAACTAACAGTTTACAACATAACTAACTAACTAAACTCAACTAAATATTTACCTAACTACAGTTAACTACATACATATTTTACATAACTAACTAATTAATTAACTAATTAACTAACTATAACTAACTAACTAGCTAGAGAGGAAGATAGCCAGCTAACTAACTAACTAATTTAGTTACCTATTTAGTTACTAACTAATTTAACTGATTCACTAACCAGCTAAGTAAACTAAACTCAATAATAATTTACAACTCAACTAACTAATAATTTACATAACCCAACTAAGTGATTAACTAACTTACTAACTAACTAAAGTCAACAAAATTATTTAGTTACTAACTAGATAACTTACTAACTAGCAAACTAACTAACTAAACTCAACTAAATAATTTACATAACCAAACTAGCAAACTAACTAACTAAACTCAACTAAATAATTTACATAACCAAACTAACAAACTAAATTAGTTTGTTAGTTTGGTTATGTAAATTATTTAGTTGAGTTTCGTTAGTTAGTTTGCTAGTTAGTAAGTTATCTAGTTAGTAACTAAATGGTTACTAACTAGATAACTAACTAAACTAGCTAACTAACTAACTCACTAGCTAACTAACTAAACTTAATAGCTAATAATTTACAACTCGACTCAACAGATTAACTAACTAACTAAACTCAACAAAAGAATTTACATAACCAAACTAACAAAATAAATTACTCACTCAATAGCTAACTAACTAAACTTAATAGCTAATAATTTACAGCTCGACTCAACTAACTAACTAACTAACTAACTAACTAACTAACTAACTAACTAACTAACTAACTAACTAACTAACTAACGAATTTACATAACCAAACTAACAAACTAAATTACTCACTCAATAGCTAACTAACTAAACTTAATAGCTAATAATTTACAACTCGACTCAGCTAACTAACTAACTAACTAACTAACTAACTAACTAACTAACTAACTAACTAACTAACTAACTAACTAACTAAACTCAACTAAACTCAACTAAACTCAACTAAATAATTTACATAACCAAACTAACAAACTAAATTACTCACTCACTAGCTAACTAACTAAACTTAATAGCTAATAATTTACAACTAACTAACTAACTAACTAAACTCAACTAAATAATTTACCTAACTAACTACAGTTATCTAAAGTAAACTTAGCTTAAATATTACCTAATCCAACTAACTAACTTACTAACTTACCAATTTTGTAACTAGCTAATCGTCCAGATCTAACTATGGTCTAGCTGAGGCTCACGTGCAGATGATTGTGCTTGAAATACTATAAAAGTTGCCAAATCCACAAAGATATACACATAATTAAGTCGATCGTTGAAAGCGAATAGCTAACTCTATAATGATGCGACTGTAGCTCGCCAGCTTGTGAACAGGTTGACAAGGCCATTCCAATAAACAATAAACTTAATCTGTATCAGAGGAAACGGCACCCGAGGATACGCAAACACTGTTCCCACAACATCAGCTGAGCTTGCATAAACAAACAGAGCGGGCGAATATGCAGAGCACATGCTAATTGGACATTTAACGACTTCATTAACTCTGAACATCATCAATGTACTGAGAAGTTCCCTCCAGATATAATGCACAACTAACAAAGCCTCAAAGCTGCAGCAAAGACCAGGCCAGACCCTTATGAAAACCATGGTTTCAGCTAGCTAGTTATCTGCAGAGACGGTATAAGCCTCACTAATGCTAGTCCTCATTCAGAATACTTTATTTATTATTTTTACCATGGTAACTGTAGTAAATATACAGTTATAAAAATGGTGATCAATTTTAGTACAATTTTACTATAAATAAATAAATAAAAAATAAAGAATGTGGTTACTAATATTTCTAAGGGAATAAGTTTCAGCTAGCTAGTTATCTGCAGAGAGAGATTGAGAGAGTAATGCTGCGTTCACACCAGACGCGGAACTCTGAGTTTACTTGCTTCATTCGCGCGTCAAAATCCGCTTCATTCGCACGTCAAATTCACTTCAGAACAGACGCGGAGGCGCGTGATGGGCAGGGCTTCTGTCTGCCCGGTGACTGTAGCTTCGTTGCTAAATGGCTAACATGGATTTTATTGAGAAAATAACTGTGTTTATGTGCTTTTATGAAGGCTGAAAAACAGCGTCAATACGCGTCATTCGCAACGCGCCATTCGCACATATCGCACCGCAGGATGTCTATTCGCGCCTTTGCATTGACATAGCATGTAAATCACTCGCGCTTGATGCTTCCTCCATGTCTGGTGGGAACACAGCATTAGGCTGCGTCCGAAATTGCCTACTACTCAGTAGGTACTGCATTTGAATTTAAATGTACTACTTGGTCGTTACAAAAGTACATTCTATACAGTATGGAACTCGCATGAACTACATCCGCCATTTTGTTATGATCACATGACCTTCCTACGTCAGTTGTGTCGATTCACTCTGATTCATAAATTCTCTCATAGTGCATCATGAGATAGTGAAACTCATCGGATGGGCACTTCAGAATCTCACCGGATGTAGTAGGTCATCCGGGTACTTTTTGCATACTCTTTCGAATTCTATGAATTCGGACGTACTACTCTGCTCACATACTGTTTATAGCGTACTATATAGTATGGAAGTATGCAATTTTGGACGCAGCCCAAGGCCCCGTTTACACTAATACATTTTAGTTTTAAAACCCATAAGTTTTGCTACGATTATGCCATCCATTCAAACTACCCCAGAGTTTTCGAGCGCCGAAAACGGAGAGTTTTGGAAACGCTGAAGAGGCCATTTTACTTTTAAAGTGCTGCGGCTCCGTGTAAAGCCGCGGTCACACTGGACTTTTCCCTCCATAGACTTCCATTCACACGCACGTGAATGCGTCAGACCGGAAATGCAGGGTCATGCGTCAGATTTCGCAGGTTGCTGCGATGCAAAGTTCAAACTTGGTAAACTCTGACCTGCGAAATTGCATCACTTGACTGCGTGAGACCAATCCAGGATCAAAACATGACCTCTCTGAACAGAAATTTAAAACATGGAGCTCGCTTTTTTAAATGTCTAATCATCTTGTTTAATCCCGCCCCTTTTCGCAGCGCCGTACGACAGAATTTCGCAAGCTCAAACTCTAGTGTGACTGCGGCTTTAGTGTGGATGGGAGAAAACGGAGACATCTGAAAATGGAGGCGTGGCCTCAGACATTTGCATATCTGATTGGTGCTTTTTCTCAATATTAAGTACACAAAGTTTTTAAGTACACAAAGTGTTGAATCCTTTTCTTAAGTTCAGACTTCACAAGTTTGATATAGAAAACAAACTCCAGAGGACACGTCGGGTAAAAACAGTGTACTTTATAACGTCATTCGCATCACCTTGGCTATGTTTATCTTAACAATAAAATGAAAATGTGATATATGGAACTGCCTATTTTCATCGTGTAGCTACTTATTTATATGACCGTCATCTTCACTGTATATATTATAACAAAACAGAGCCTATAACATAACTGCCTCCCTTCATTTTTTTCGAAAAATAAGAAACACACCCTGTCTCCTTTGCTGAATATCAGTGTTAATAATCAATAATGGGCGACGTATCAATAAAGTGGCGAAGTAGGTAGTGCTGTCGCCTCACAGCAAGAAGGTCGCTGGATTGCAGGTCGAACCTCGGCTGGGTCAGTTGGCGTTTCTGTGTGGAGTTTGCATGTTGTCCCTGCGGTTGCATGGGTTTCCTCCGGGTGCTCCATGCCACAGTCCAAACACATGCAGTACAAGTGAATTGGGTAGGCTTAATTGTGTGTTGTGTATGGATAAGTGTGTGTGTGGATGTTTCCCAGAGATGGGTTGTGGCTGGAAGGGCATCCGCTGTGTAAAAATATGCTGGATAAGTTGGCGGTTCATTCCGCTGTGGCGACCCCAGATTAATAAAGGGACTAAGCCGACAAGAAAATGAATGATCAATAATGGCCATTATAAAACATTTAACGTACACTAAGTTTATACAATATAGGAAATAAAGGCAAGCGATCAGTCAAATGTGCAGAATCAGTGGTTACATTAATTAATATATTAACTCATCTTTGTGCTCAGCCAAAACGCGTTACCGGAGAACAAGTAATAGATTCAAAAGACCTTTAGACAGACACCAGATGACTTAAATATCCTGTTTAACAACTATAGTGAGATCAGATCCAGCGGTAGATTCTTGATGAACTGTCTGACCTGCGCTGCTCTCACCTGGGGTTCTGTGCTCAAAGCACCCGCTGACTGCCTGGAGCTCAGACCTCCGCATATTCTGCAGTGCATGACAGAGTGTGTGTGTGGTATAGTGTAGACGGAGATCTTTTCAGAAACGCTGGGTGAAACGCCAGCGTGGACAAGAATCGTTTTTATTATAAAACTAACATTTTAAAACTAAAATGTATTAGTGTAAACAGGGGCTAAGCCTCACTAATGCTGGGCCTCCTTCAGATGACTATATTTTAATTTTTACCATGGTATCTGTAGTAAATCTGCCGTTACATGGAAGGCAATGTGCACTTTATACACTTTACAAGTCATTTCAATGGTATCAATGTGTGCTCTAAAATTGGCATGCTTGAACTAAAAAGAAAACAGTTGTGTAGTGTATTCCAGCCTGTAGTGCTCTTTGTTGGCATCGGTGAATAATTCAAACACACAGCAGTTATCATCACTCAACACAAATGAGCAGAGCGAAAAAAACAATCCAACACACCATTATTTGCCTCCGACAGATAAAAAGTAAACGATTCTACAAGTGCTTTTAATCATCATAACATTTTAATTTACTCTGCATGATGACACAGGTAATCTAAAGGTGTCAGAATTAAATTTGACCTATTAAATAAGTCATTTTTGACTATTTAGGCATCTCTAACACTGCCGAATAAATCATGCTTAGATGGAACTGTCTTGTCCGTCAAAGCTACTAGATTTGCATGGACATCAGCATTCAAAACAGTCAAGTAGAAACCCACATTTGAGCCATTGCTATTTTCCCCAATGCTACACCAGCAGCGCTAGAGGCATCCGCTTGTATTTCAGTCAAAACCCGAACGCCCTTGGAGGCACAATCTAGGTTGGCCAGACTCCTCATGCTTATAGCAGTGTGGATAATAACCGGCGGTGGGCCAGATTCAAGAGATGAGTCCATTTAACATAACCAGGAGAGAGCCATCTCAGTGAATCGGTCACGGTTGCCTACTATTGAGGGCCCTCGGAGGGGCCCTGAATGGACCGGGAAGAAAGTGCAAGTTCTGTATTAGGAGCAGTGGTGGAAGAGTACTGAAAAATCACACTCATGTACAGTACTATTACTGACCCAAAAATGAGTTCAGTTCAATTAAAAGTGGGAATATTTGTACACTCTAAAAATGACTTTTGCTGCTTGTTTAAACGACTTATTTTAACGGCAACATTTGTTTTATGTTCAATCCACTTAAATTTGTAAAAGCGATTAACTTAACTGATTTGTATTGGGACTACATGAAAGAATTGTGTGAACCCAGCATTTTTTACAGCGTAGAGCACTTTCCACAATAATTATGATCTCAAACCAGATTCGAGCACCATGGTGGCTCAGTGGTTAGCACTGTGGCCTCACAGCAAGAAGGTCGCTGGTTTGAGTCCCTGCTGGGTCAGTTGGCGTTTCTGTATGGAGTCTGCATGTTCTCCCCGTGTTGGCGTGGGTTTCTTCCAGGTGCTCTGGTTTCCCCTACAGTCCAAACACATGCGCTATAGGGGAATTTAATAAATTAAATTGGGCACTCAAAGTGTATGGATAAGAGTGTGTATGGGTGTTTCCCAGTACTGAGTTGTGGCTGGAAGGGCATCCGTCACGTAAAACATATGCTGGAATAGTTGGTGGTTCATTCCACTGTGTCAACCCCTGATAAATAAGGGACTAAGCCGAAAGAAAATCAGTGAATAAATAAAAGCAGCTTCACAAAAGGTGCACATTATTACATTACAATCAAATTCGGAAAGGTTAAGGCAGGGCTAAATTTGTGCCGGAACAACTGTGGCACCTCTGAAATCTGATCCGGCACCTCATTTTACCCATCACCCTCCTAACACGCATCCCCACCCTGCTCTTCACTTTCGTCAGCGACACCCCCCAAATCCCCCAACCCCCACTTGCCCTCAACCGCCCCCCACTCTTCACTTTCTTCAGCAGCGACTTTTACATTCATCCGCAACACCCCATTCCCCCCACCCCCGCTATTCACTTTGGTCAAACCCCCCCCCCCCCCCCCCCCCCCCCCAAAAAAAAAAAAAAAAAAAGTATCTGTTTAAATATTACTCAAAGTACGAGTAAAAAGTAACCCTTTTGTGCGTGCGTGTGTAAAAACGTAACATTCTGTAGTGCATTTAGTGGTTGCTTAAAACAATTTCATTCATCGTACAGTTAACATTCGTCATCTTCTCATCAGTGAAATAGTCTAAACAGTCTCTCTGTAATGAATTTGTGTTTTCTGTGCCTTAAGGTTGTTCTCTAAGATGCGATTTGATTGGACGGGAATCACAGGACTGGTTATTCTACTTTAGCCAATCACTGTAGATGAGAAATAAAAAATAAAGGAAAATATTAGAGTGAAAGTCCCGATACAGCACTAAAAATGTACTCAAGTGAAACTAAAAGTACATTTTTTTTTAAACTACATACACTGAAAGCAATGACTCGTTGTATGTACTACATTTATTGGCAACACTTTATTTTGATGGTCCATTTGAGTATTAGTAGACTGTCTGCTTAATATCTGCTGATTCTGCTCATTCAACAGACATTTAACTGACTATAAGAAACTTTGCAAGTACAGGTCAACTTACACTAACCTCAACCTAACAGTCTACGTATAATCTAATGAGAATTTGCTGACATGTAGAGGCAATGTAACTTAAATTCAACAAACAGACCATCAAAATAAAGTGTGACCAATATTTTTATAAGGTTGCAAACAATTTATATGCGCTGAATTTAAACAAACAAATGAAATTTAGTAATGTTCAACTTAGTTTGTTCGTTTAAATTTAGCCCATATAAATTGTTTGCAACCACTTACCTTAAAAAAATAGAGTAAATTCAATGAATCTTTTTTTTTTCAATGTAGTAAAGTACAATTCCTGAGAAAACCTATAGACGAATTACCAACCTACGTCACACGGGTCACCGGTTGCAAAAAATGACCGGCTGCAATAGCAAACATGTGGTGTTGTGCGGTAGGATGCCAAATTCGAAAGTTCAAAAATAGAAAACTTAACTTTTACTGTACACCACACTGCTTTAATGCCGACTGCAGACGTCTTTGGCTAAAAGAGAGCTGAATAAAGTGAGGACCTAACTAAAAATGCTGGACTCTGCAGTTCTCATGTTATATCAGGTAAGTTCCCGCTATGCTGAATCAGACACATTACTCGTTTTTGATTGCAGCGATGATTTCAGCAAAACAGTTACATATGGTTAAATAAACTGTGGACACTGAATGCTAGGAATGAAACGTGAAAGTGTAAGTTATTAAAGTTGGTTTTATATTCACACATTCATTCAGTGACAACTTGTGACACACTCCCTATATTGTTTACCACGGCACTTTGAGTATTCACTCTGAAATAACCTGCAGGTGTGACTTGAAATCAACATGAACACTGTTTATTTGACTGTGAACAATGCTGTACTTTGATAGTCATTGGCTGCTAATAAGATTTCGCTATTTAGAGTTTGTAAATAATACTTTTATGAAATTATATTATTAAGGAGAAAGTCTGAATGTGCCAACCAACTTTACTTTTATGTGTAAGTTCACATACCCTGCCATACATGTGTAGTTCGCTGTCAGAATGCAGTTTTGCTTGTTGATGATCACCCAGGCCTTGTATAACGTTAGCTCCGTCTTTTTTTCCTTGTCTTTGGCTCGGCAGATCCTCGGTTTTTAGCTCTACATAGTTTTAAATCTGGTAATCAGGGAACATTATTTCTTGCTCATGACCTCACAGAACACAATTGTTGGCATCCAAACGCTTGTAGACCTTTAACTTCTCTCATGTAAAATCCCTTGGAGCTTCAATGAGATTGTATATTTGAGGCTGGATGCTTGGTCATTTCGTCTTCTTCAATATTCATTGGGAGGGTGCTATCGCAAATGGACCTGTCAGACGAGCGCCGCTCACTTTAACATTAATTTTGCAGAATCACTGTGCTTATCACTGGATGACAAGCTGTTATAATATGCTGCAAGCATTATGTAAATAATATATATATAATATGTAATCAATACCCTGCTGAAAAATCCAGCTTAAACCAGCCTAAGCTGGTTGGCTGGTTTTAGCTGGTTGACCAGCCTGGTTTTAGAGGGGTTTTGGCCATTTCCAGGCTGGTTTCCAGCCATTTCCAGCCTGGTCTTAGCTGGTCAGGCTGGGAGTTGACCAGCTAAAACCAGCTTGACCAGCCAAAACCAGCTATGTCCAGCTTAAACCAGGCTGGTCAAGCTGGTTTTAGCTGGCTTTAGCTGGCCATTTTCCAGCCTGACCAGCTAAGACCAGGCTGGAAATGGCTGGAAACCAGCCTGGAAATGGCCAAAACCCCTCTAAAACCAGGCTGGTCAACCAGCTAAAACCAGCCAACCAGCTTAGGCTGGTTTAAGCTGGATTTTTCAGCAGGGTATATCTTATTTCTAAGACAACAACAAACTCTGTACCGCATCGTATGTCATTCCCTCGCTGTAAATGGTAGCACTCCCGGGTTTTTTCTGCCACCTCCCTGCGCGCATCCTGAATGTTTACAAACATGGTAATTGGTCTATACTCAGTTACAGTCATTTGAATATTTGTAATGTGTTACTTCACACCACTGCTTATGAGAAACAGCACCTCCGGTGGACACTAATATGAAACTGCAGCACTGAGAGCTGAAGGGCAGAGGTGTCTATCAGGTCACTGTCAGGAAAAAAACTTCAAACATTTTCTCAGGAGCCAGCGGTCCATGCGCTGCCTGTACAATTAGGTGAACAAAGAGTTACCATCTGATCAGGTTGAAAGACTTCTCCAACTTACCAGAGTTAAATCACCTTTTATGACCCGAAAAAAATGTCCATCTTTTATTCCAGAGCTGCATTTGATTCTGAAATGCCCTGTAGCTCCTGTCAGCAGCTCTGGATAGTGCGCTGCTGAGATGCTTGATGTTTTGCTCGATTCGCCCGGAGCGAGGGTTTGAAATGTACTGGCTACTAAACTTGGTGTTGGACCCTCTTTATGCATTGTTATGCTAATGCTGGAAGTTCCTGGACCTCGTTTATGAGTTAGGGAGATTATATGTGCTATAATATGTGCTCATATATGCTATAACCTGACACAGTTGGCTTCATCTAAGAAGAAAAATTACACTTTCAAAGAATATACAGTACAGGAATATAATTTTTGGTCCCCTTTATATTAAGCAGCCTTAACTAATACGTACTTACACTGAAATTGATCATTTGTTTTAGTGTCCTTTTTGTGTAAATACGTGATTTTACATTAAATTTATGATTGATTGAATACCTGCATGTAATTACATTTATAATTACACTGTTATAATTAATAATAATAATAATTCCTTACATTTATATAACAATTTTCTGGACACTCAAAGCTCTTTACACATTTTTGGGGGGAATCTCCTCATCCACCACCAGTGTTCAGCATCCACCTGGATGATGCAATGGCAGCCATATTGAGCCAGCTGATCAGTAAAGAGCAGACAGAGAGATAGAGCCAGCTATGATATGGGGATGGTTAGGAGCTACTCTTTTTTTGAAAGACATCCTGGGATTTTTAATGACCATCAGGACCTCAGTTTAATGTCTTATCCGAAAGATGGTGCTCACTGAGCAGTATAGAGTCCCCTTCACTATACTGAGGCGTTAGGACCCACACAGACCTCACATGGTCACGCACTGAAGCTAAGTAGGGGTGCACCTGGTCAGTACCTGGATGGAGACCACATGGGAAAGCTAGGTTGGTGTTGGAAGTGGTGTTAGTGAGGCCAGTAGGGACCGCTCAACCTGCTGGCCTCACTAACACCACTTCCAGCACCAACCTAGCTTTCCCATGTGGTCTCCATCCAGGTACTGACCAGGCGCAGCCATTCTTAAACCTACACATACCACCAAACTTGTCTCTTACCCTTCCCTTATCCCACCTCAAAAGCACCACAAGTGTCTACAACACATTATGAATACAGTAAGTACATTGTATTTATATGTTTATGTAAGTACCTAGTAGTTAAAGCCCTAAAAGACCTCATTTTCTGCTGGATTATAGGTAATATGGGACTTTGTGGTAATAAACTGGCAGATGAGACAGCAAAAAAAAAAAAATTATAAAAATGAGGAGGAAAAAACTGTTTAATTCCTCCCTCCAATCTGAAATATAGAATTTATTTTTATATACATAAGAATATCTTGATTTTTATTTTGTACTGTTCTCTGAGGTCCACTTATAATGTTATCAAGACTTAAAATAAAAAAGAACAACATCATAGTTTTGAAGTAATTGACTATTTTCTGTTTCTGTATGAGATCAACTCGAGCATAAATGAAGGACAGATTTCAATTTTTATTTTTAAGACCAAACTGTTTATACTAGATGCCGAGTTGGTCACTTTAGTCTAGGTTGACTCATTTTTATTTATTGCATTTTTTATTTAATTAATTATTGTATTTATTGGCACCACTAACACGTAACCATTGTTAGTTAGTTAGGTACTTTGATGGATGTTTTTAAAAATGTATCCCTGAGAAGAATTTTAAGTTATTTATCAATATATCAAACTGAATATTCACATTGAATGTTTTTGATGTCCTTTCTCTAAACCCAACTGATAGTGTTTTCAAAAGCACCGATTGACCCACCCCTTCCCTAAACCCAACCAATAGTGTTTTCAAAAGCACAGATTGACCCGCCCACCCCCTTCCCTAAACCCAACCGATAGTGTTTTCAAAAGCACCGACTGACCCGCCCACCCCCTTCCCTAAACCCACCCGATAGTGTTTTCAAAAGCACCGACTGACCCGCCCACCCCCTTCCCTAAACCCAACCGATAGTGTTTTCAAAAGCACCGACTGACCCCGCCCACCCCCTTCCCTAAACCCAACCGATAGTGTTTTCAAAAGCACCGACTGACCCACCCACCCCCTTCCCTAAACCCAACCGATAGTGTTTTCAAAAGCACCGACTGACCCGCCCACCCCCTTCCCTAAACCCAACCGATAGTGTTTTCAAAAGCACCGATTGACCCACCCACCCCCTTCCCTAAACCCAACTGACAGTGTTTTCAAAAGCACCGACTGACCCGCCCACCCCCTTCCCTAAACCCAACCGATAGTGTTTTGAAAAGCACCGACTGACCCACCCACCCCCTTCCCTAAACCCAACCGATAGTGTTTTCAAAAGCACCGATTGACCCGCCCACCCCCTTCCCTAAACCCAACCGATAGTGTTTTCAAAAGCACTGACTGACCCGCCCACCCCCTTCCCTAAACCCAACCGATAGTGTTTTCAAAAGCACCAACTGACCCGCCCACCCCCTTCCCTAAACCCAACTGATAGTGTTTTCAAAAGCACTGATTGACTCATCCACCCCCTTTTCTAAACCCAACCAATAGTGTTTTCAAAAGCACCGATTGACCCAATCAACCCCTTCCCTAAACCCGACGATAGTGTTTTCAAAAGCACCGATTGACCCAATCAACCCCTTCCCTAAACCCGACGAGTGTTTTCAAAAGCACAGATTGACCCAATCAACCCCTTCCCTAAACCCAACCGACAGTGTTTTCAAAAGCACAGATTGACCCACCCACCCCCTTCCCTTAACCCAACCGACAGTGTTTTCAAAAGCACAGCTTGACCCGCCCACCCCCTTCCCTAAACCCAACCGTCAGTGTTTTCAAAAGCAATCCAGAAAAAGAAAAGCCCTCGTGGGCGCCTGATTTTTACCACATTTTCAGATCTTACCACATTTTAACCCTGTTATTTACTTGTAAATTTATTTATTGCCTTTTGTTTGTGTTTTACTTGCTTTCAGCAATCGTTCTTCACTGGATTCAAACCCTGTTGTTGCGGGTTCCAGCTCCTCTCTGCATCCCAAGTCGGCTGACGTATGCGTCAAGCCACTGGGCCAACTGGTAACAGCTGAAGCCGTCCACATGGAGGTAAGCGTTCAGCTGGTAGTGCTAAAAAAAAACAGAAGCCCTCTGTGGCGTCATACAGCTTCGTAGCATTAATTTTAGAGATGAAATGCAGCCATACGTAGCTCTGGATACATAATTCGTGCTCTCCAGTAATGTATACAGGGGTACGTATCCACATCGAGCCTGTGTTGATATATTAACACTTATGACATATGATCTTATTTTACATCCCTAATCCTACCCAATACCTAAACCTTACTACCTTACTAACTAATAAGCACCCAATTAGAAGTTTATTGAGCTAAATGATTTGTTAATAGCTTGAATTGTGCATTAAAATTAAATTTTGTTTTTAATCTCTTTTTGAATTATGGAGTTATTAACTATATTTAGTTAGAAACTCAATTCAATCTTGCCATGAAATACCTATACATTTCTCATGTGTCAATAATAATATTAAAGAAAAGCTTGCCTTTATCTCACCTAAGTGCTAATTCCTGATCTAACGTACTATGGATTTAAACGCGCGTCCTCGCTCTCTAAAATTAGCGCACCATTAGAGCTCGTTCTCCTATTAGCTTTAGATGGATTTACATTTCCTTTTGCTCAGCGTGAAATGAGAGAGATTAGGACGGGAGAATTGAGATACAAAGCCTGGCATAGAGCTGCAGAGATAGCGAGAGAGCTCGTGATGGAGAAAGAGCCGATATGAGTATTGTGATGGGGTTTAGAGAGTGAGATAAAAGGGTAAAGGCCTCGAGTCTTAGATATTGAGACAAATGGGTTAATCTGAGGGGTGGGATGTTGTGGAATACCAGCAGACCCATAGTAGAAGGTAATTACTATTTGTTGTGCAGCACAGAAATGGTCTGCAACTCTCTCCTCCTGCCCTGCTGACAGCCGTTTGCAGCCAGAATCCCTCCAGACTGCAGCAGGACACGCTGTGCTATAAATAGCCATCTGAACGAGGCCTAGCATTAGCGAGGCTTGCCCTCTCTGCAGGAAACTAGCTAGCTGAAACCATAGTGAAATTGTAGTAATCATGTTTTTAGGGCACATTGGCTTTCATTTAACTGCAGATTTACTACAGTTACCATGGTACAAAACTAAAAAATAGCCATCTGAATGAAGCCTAGCATTAGCGAGGCTTGCCCTCACTGCAGATAACTACCTAGCTAAAAATATCCCCTTTTGCAAAACTTATTAACCATGCTTTTTTCTTTAAAGTAAGATTGTAGTAACCATGTTTTTTGGCACGTTGACTTCTACTTAACTGCAGATTTACTTCATTTACTATGGTAAAAAAAAAATAAAAAATTCGCCATCAGCATGAGGCCTAGCATTAGCGACTAGTGAGGCTTTTCCTCTCTCTGCAGGAAACTAGCCAGCAGAAACCATGGTAAAATTGTTATAATCATGGATTTTTTGGCACATTAACTTCCATTTTACCGCAGATTTACTACAGTTACCATGGTAAAAAAAAAAAGAAAATAGCCATCAGAATGAGGCCTAGCATTAGTGAGGTTTGCCCTCTCTGCAGATAACTAGCTAACTGAAAGTATCCCCTTGCAAAACTTATTAACCATGCTTTTTTAATAGTAAGATTTTAGTAACCATGTTTTTTGGCACATTGACTTCTACTTAACTCCAGATTTACTTCAGTTACCATGGTAAAAAAAAAAAAAAAAAGAATTCGCCATCAGCATGAGTGACTAGTGGGGCTTATTCCCTCTCTGCAGGAAACTAGCCAGCAGAAACCATGGTAAAATTGTTATAATCATAGAATTTTGGCACATTAACTTCCATTTTACTGCAGATTTACTACAGTTACCATGGTAAAAAATAAAAAATAGCCATCTGAACGAGGCCTAGCATTAGCAAGGCTTATACCATCTCTGCAGGAAACTAGCTTGCTGAAACCATGGTAAAATTGTTATAATTATGGATTTTTGGCACATTAGCTTCAATTTTACTGCAGGTTTACAAGAGTTACCATGGTAAAAATAAAAAAATAGCCATCTGAATGAAGCCTAGCATTAGCCAGGCTTATACCATCTCTGCAGATAACTCGCTAGCTGAAACATATTCCCTTAAAAATTATTAACCACATTTGTTTTATAGTAAAATTGTAGTAAACAATTTTTTTTTTTTGCCACACTGGCTTCCATTCACTGCAGATTTACGTCAGTTACCATGGTAAAAAAAAAATAGCCATCAGCATGAGGGTAGCATTAACGACTAGTGAGGCTTATTCCCTCTCTGCAGGAAACTAGCCAGCAGAAACCATGGTAAAATCGTTATAATCATGGATTTTTGGCACATAAACTTCCATTTTACTGCAGATTTACTACAGTTACCATGGTAAAAAAAAAAATAAAAGTATTCTGAATGAGGCCTAGCATTAGCGAGGCTTATACCGTCTCTGCAGAAAAGCATTAGCGAGGCTTATACCGTCTCTGCAGAAAACTAGCTAGCTGAAACCATGGTTTTCCAAGTAAAATCCTCACTGAACAGTACAAAATAAAAAACAGAGGTAGTTCATGACCCGGTGGGAATTGTAATGTGCCTCAACTGAGCACATCTGATTGGATACCTGAAAAACCCCAATACCAGGTATAGACAGTGTGTGATCATCACTTTTAAAAGTTGAAAACTCTCGCTCGGGCCCATAACACCGTGTGTTAGTGATAACTTAAATTCAGCGTCTGCAAAATACCAATATTTAGACACACGGCCGGCATCTTACAAATGAAAATAGTAATATGTGCTATTCCACACTCAGCAGGGATATGCATAGCTAACACACGAGCCTAATGTGCCGAAATATGCAAGCCGCAGGACTTCCACCCATTTCCACAGCAAACATCCCGACTAGGTGCAGAGTTTCAATTTTACGCCTTTGTAATTCAAACGCATCCTATTGAACGAAACAACTGTCAGGCTATCAATTTAAATAGTGATCTCAAGTGCAGCGTAGCATTCGGGGAATCTTTTTAGGCCCGTTGCCCTGACACAGACAGACAGCAGAGCCGCTATGCCTGTAATTTATCCATTAAAGGAGCTCTAATTAACAGAGCTGGAACATCTCTGCATCAGGACTGTAGTGAGGGGGAGATTCTGTCACATTGGCAACCGGTTGCCTAGCAACAACCTTAACAGAGAGATGAGAGAAATAAACAGTGTTACTTCTAAAAGTAATGCATTACAATACTGAGTTACTCCCCGATAAAAGTTACTAGTTGTGTTACTTTTTATGGTAAGGAATGCATTGCATTACTTTTGAGTTACTTTTTCTCACCTGGCTGAGGCTTGGGGTCCTATCATAAACCCGGTGCAATAAGGAGCAAGACATGTTTGGTGCGATTTGTTGCTATTTTCAGACCAGCGCAACAGTAATTTTCACGTTTTGCGCCACGCTGTTTAAATAGTAAATCCATTTGTGCCACTTTGTGGCCTCATGGCTGTGCTGGTCTATAAAGGAGGTGTGTTTAGGCACATTGTTGGTGCGTTGCTATTTTGAGGAACTGAAATAGACCGCACCATTGACCAACTAAAAGCTGCTCTAAAGTCCAGCAGAGCGCGTTAGTTATGCACCGATGCAGGTCCAAACACTTACACACTGCTGAATACACACAGGATGAACAGCAACACACAAATATCTTTACAGATGAAAACAATTAAAGGATTAAAATAATACAAAAATGATTATTTTCTACATAAATATAAACACCACTGCCTCCATGCCCTCTTCACCTCGGGGGGCTTTTTCAGTTTATTCATGACAATCTGCATCTGTATAATGTTATTATTATTATCAGTATTATTTATTATCTGCATATTTATATTTGCTTTAATAAACACAAGTTTAGATTTGTCCACCTGTGGGGTTTTGGAGACGTCTGCATCACCATATGGAGAATAAGAACAGGACGTGTGTTTGGATATAACTCAGTGTTTTGACCACACTTCATTATTATTGTTCATTTATTCCTTTGCTGGAGATTAGAACTGAATTTAGAAATAGTTTTGACTCAAATCTTTGCTCTTAACAAACTAAATTAAACATGTCGACTGATGGATGTGTTCAGTGGAGTGAGTTTCCACCGTTTGCTTACTCCACCAAAGTAAAGGAGTAAAAGTAAAGTAAAGAGAAATTAAAGAGGCTGAATGGAGGAGGCTCGTTCTTTATCCTCGCGCTGCAGATGCTCTGTTTAACTGTTTTCTTGCTAGTGAAGCGTTCAGGTTTTCAGCTTACAAAGTCTGCCATGTAAATAGCAAATGCACCATGGAGCGACACAACTGACTCCTAAAGAGAATGTGAGAGGAGACTCTGATTGGTTTAATGCACATTATGCTAAAAACACACCCAGAACTCATTAAGAGAATAAACACAACCCAGTTAGACCATACGCCGGAAAGCAGAGTGTATTTTACCATCCATAAAATAGCAAAAGGGGATTCGGACATGCCCTTAATGCTTTTGCACCAGGGGCTTTAGACTTTGCGCTTATACAAATAGAGCCCTTGATCTCTTTCAGAATTTAATAGACCTAAGACTTAATAACCTTCATTTGCCCTTAAAAACACATCAAAAAACAATAATGTAGGACAATGTTATCTTCTGAGAACATCCTGATGGCTATACATTAGAGGTGGATAATGTTAGGGGATTAGAGGATATATCGATATCCCGATATATCATGATATTTTCAGCCACGATACATTATCGATACTCTGGCGCCAAGTATTGATAATATCTAAATAATATAATATCTGTATCTAAATGTACAAAAGTTCTGAATTAATTAATCAGTCTTACACTGACTGCAGCAAGTTCCCAGCACATCCAGTAATGTCGGATAAACAATACATCAGAGATGCACCAGCTTCATGTAAACCACTGACAGATGAGCCATTGCAATGGTGAAAATCTCAGGCATATGGATACCTTCTTCTGTTCAAGCTGGACTAGGTATTTGTGTTTTTCAGACATCCATTAAACAAAAAATGGGTAAACAGGAGGGCTAATAATTCAAAATAAATAAATCATCCTCACCTTGGACAGGAGAAAACCCCCAGTAAGGCCGCAGGACGCCGGAAACAAAAACAAAACATAATGAATTGTGTGGAGTGAAGAGAATGGGAAGGGAGGTGGGACCGAGCCCTGTGTTATTGCGATATGGAGTCATCCTCTTTGACAGATTTCCCATATTCTGGGTTTAAGTCCACCACTGTGGTTCCTCTTAGAGCCCCATATCCTCCTTCCATACCATGGGATCCTTCTTGTCTTTCAGACCCCAGTGGGACGGATGGTTTATTAGCGGATCCAGAAGATGAGCGTGGTGGAGGACCGGATGTCGCCCCCTGCTGGCCACCATTGGTCTGGGAGCAAACATTACTGACGCGGGCTGCTTTCTGCTTATAATGCTGGCTGTGGAGTTTATATTTCATCAGCAGGATAAAGATGAAGACGAGGACTGATGCTACGATGATGCCGCCGATAACGATGATCATGGTGCCGCCGAGGAATTGGTCGTGGATGGAGCGGCAATGGCGAAATTCACGCTCTGTGGTGAAAGATATGCAGCCGACCATTCGTGTGGCGGTTAGAGATGTGATCCCGTCATCATAAACAGCCAAAATGCAGAGCTCGTAGTCACGGGACGAGGCCAGATCACTCAGCAAGAAGCGCTTGTGGGAAGCAGGAATCATTCTGAGAGGGGAAAAAAAGAAGAGATTATTATTAATAGATTTATTAAATGCATTGCCCGGCTCTTTTACTCAACAAAAGTGCATTGATATCTGTTGTAATGCATTATAATTTCTTCCTGATACAAAGCCTAGTTCATATAATCCTTCAGATCCTTCATTCATTCATTTTCCTTTGGCTTGGTCCATTTATTCATCAGGGGTCGAATCAAGCATATGTTTTAAACAGCAGATGCCCTTCCAGCTGCAACCCAGTACTGGGAAACACTCATACACACACTGCAGTCAATTTTAGTTTATTCAATTCCCTTATAGCGCATGTGTTTGGACTGGAGCACCCAGAGGAAACCCACACCAACATGGGGAGAACATGCAAACTCCACACAGAAATGCCAACTGACCCAGCCGGGATTTGAACCAGCGGCCTTCTTGTTGTGAGGTGACAGTGCTAACCACTGAGTCACCGTGCTGCCACAATCATATTTCACAATAATTGCCTTGGCCATTCTAAAAGACGTCTCCTCCCCAGTAGGCACATAACATCATATGACGTTGATCTTTAGGTCTATTTTGGTTACAACTTCAGGTGACCAAAATTTAACATCAATTTGCTGTCTGATATTGACGTCATTCAGCGTTAATATTTGGTTGGTTTTATGCTGTGTTCACACCAGACACGGAACGTGCGAATAAATTGTGCATAAATACACGCGTAAACATTTTGAGTTTACTCGCTTCATTCGCAAGTCAAATTCACTTCACAATAGATGTGGATTCACATCATGGGCAGGGCTTCTGTCCTAAGGGCTAACATGGATTTTATTGAGGGAATAGCTGTGCTTTATGTGCTTTAGGAAGGCTAAAAATAGTGTATATATTCGTTCGGCGCTGTGTCTAAGTCCACTAGATCCTTTCAGAGCTGCCCCCCAGCTCTGTGAGTTCATCAACTTCACCAGAAACTATACCTGGATGATGGAGGCTTTCAGCGGTGCTTCAGACTGCGCCGAGCCCAGTTTGAATACCTGTTGTCCAGTGTCGGCAAGAGGAGTTCCCCCCGGGAAACTAACAACAGGCACTATGTCATAATCTCGCCCCTACAAGAGCGAGCGCATGATTGGTTAGCGCGGTTAATTATCCAACTCCAAACGCGCAAAACGCTCAACTCGCACTGCTTCATTAGCGGGAATCGAGTCGGAAGATGTCTATTCGTGTCTTTGCATTGACTTAACATGTAAATCAGTCCTGCTTGATGCTTCATCCGCGTCTAGTGTGAACGCAGCAAAAACCAACATCATTGTAACGTTATAATATGCCATCAACATCAAAGTCTAACACCAGTAGACATTCATCTTTGGTTGGTTTTATGTTGTGTAATTACCTAACTACAATTCATCGTCACTTCAATATCATAATATGACGTCCATACGATGACAAAAGCTAACATCATTAGCCGTTGATCTTTGTTTAATTTTATATTGTGTCGTGAATTAACTAGAATTCATCTTGACGTTGAAATCTGACCTTAAATTGGCGTTGGGTTCTGACGTCAACCCAAAATTTGACCCATTTATAACCAAAATTCAAAGTTAGTCTTATGTTTGAGCCAAACGTCGATTTTACGTCTGTGTGACGTCCGGTGTCTGCTCATGAAGGCAATTATGTAAGATTCTTCTTTCAGAATAATGCCGCAGTCACAATAGAATTTGTGCGTGCGAAATTCTGTCGTACGCCGCTGCGAAAAGGGGCGGGATTAAACAAGATGATTGACATTTAAAAAAGCGAGCGATTGGTCCATATTTTACATTTCTGTACAGAGAGGTCATGTTTTGTTTCTCGATTGGTCTCACGCTGTCAAGTGATGCGATTTCGCAGGTCAGAGTTCACCAAGCTTGAACTTTGCAACCTCCGAAAACTTGCCGCACGAACTTGCATTTCCACTCTGTCGTATTCGCATGCATATGAATGGAAGTCTATGGGGAGAAAAGTCCAGTGTGACCGCAGCTTAATGAAACAGTTGTCAATAACAGTTATTTAGTTAGTTAGTCTTTATCCATTTCCTGAAGACAGTTTGGTTGCAGCATACAAGCACAATCCCAATACACAAAACACATTATACTAATTAGTTATAAAGTTTATTAATAGTGTGGATAGCAGTGAAACAAATCCTCTGAAAGCTTGGATTGGTAGAGAAGTCTGTGTTATGTTATTTCACTGTCACAAACAGCTCTGTCTGAAGGGAGACTCGTGTCAGAGCAGATTTAAGCAGAACGTGTGCATCTGTGTGCTCCTTTCTGACCTTCTCACAAATAACTGCATTGCTGGAGGACCTAATCTGTCTTCAGAAGACGAAGACACGGCTTTACAGAAGCTCGGTACAGAAGACAAAAGATCTGATTGGCTTTTTCTGTGAGGTTCTAATACATTTCTTTCCAGTTTTAAATAAAAATATAGGGTAATATTAAGGTGTTACATGTGTTCCATTGGGTGACGTGGTGGTGCAGTTGGTAGTGCTGTCGTGCTTTGCGTGGGTTTTCTCCAGGTGCTCTGGTTTCCCCCACAAGTCCAAACACATGCACTATAGGGGAATTGGGTAGGCTAAATTGTCCGTAGTGTATGAGTGTGTATGGTTTCCCAGTGATGGGTTGCAGCTGGAAGGGCATCCGCTGCGTAAAAACATATGCTGGATAAGTTGGCGGTTCATTCCGCTGTGGCGACCTCAGATTAATAAAGGGACTAAGCCGAAAAGAAAATGAATGAATGAATGTGTTCCATTGAAATTACATGCAACTAAACCTAACCTGCATTCTAACCCCAACAATAAAAACGTACATGTAGTTAATTACGATTACTGAGTATTTAAAATGAATATTTACAGTGTTAAAAAGGACACATTAAGTATTCAGTGACAAAAATGACAATTGGTCACAATTAAAAACAGAGCTATTCCATGAAATGTGGATGTCTTTACACCTCTGAAGTTAAAATGCTGGTTTTGCACTGTCTAAAAAGGATTATTCATTTGAATGTCTAAAAAGCATAGTACCTTTAAAAAGAATAAATTATAACAAATATTTGAATATATTTTAAATATCAAGTAAGTAATGTGTATATATATAGCGCACTTATCGTGAATGACCACACACCCAAAGTGCTTTACAATCATGAGGGGGGTCTCTCGGTTCTAGACCAGAGTAACTGGGGTGGCCGGGCAGGGGCCACACTTTAACATACATCACAAAATACTTATTACAAGTATTAATACAAAATACAATTATTCAAAGTCATTTTTTCGGTTCATGCATCACTCTGCAGTCTTCATAAACAAGCTAATTAAATAACTTAAACTCAAAATAATCTTCCTTGTTAATTGATTTGACAAGTAACTCCCATATTTTGACTCCCATACAACAAAAATAATTCTTCTGGAGTCATAATAAGTCTTATTGTTTATTTCTTGAATAAAAGCAGTTTTAAAAAATAAATAAATAAAATTTAAGGTCAGTATTATTAATAAATATTTACTGTATATTTTTGATCATCTACACAACAAAGTTATACAATAACTTGACTAATTATTCCAACGTTCCTAGTTAACATAACCTAATTAAGTCTTTAGATTACACTTTAATCTGAATCAAAGACTATAGAATATCTTGCTAAATAACTAGTCAAATAGTATGCACTCACTGTCACCATGGGGAAGATAAAAAGTAGTTATTAGAAATTAGTTAATTAAACTATTATGTTTAAAAACATGTTGTAAAAAATCATGTGTTGATGTCTCGTGCTTTATGTCACGACTGAAAACCAAAATGCATGAAGGCAAACCTAAACGAGTTGAATATGACTTTACATGAGCGTGACTGAAAAATAACTGGATCAATGTGTTACATCTGTTCTCCAGCACTTGCCGACTGTTTGTAAATTCAAGACTGCATTTCCTAACGTAAAACTATGTACACTCAATTTCTGATTAATAATAACCTCTGCATAGCTGAGGACTTCCTCTATTAAAAGTTTTAAAACCGCTATTGAAAACAAAAGTCTAATATAATCAACAGTGAGAGCGCGCAAGAGAGGCCTCAGTGATATCTCCGCTGTCTGCCACCGATGGCAGATCTTGCTTCTCCATGGCGTTTTGACACAAATATACGTGCCAAGCCCCCCCCCCAGCAGAACCACCACTGCTCCACACCCCCACCAGTGTGCAGCTCCACTTGGATGATGCGACGGCAGCCACAGGACAGCCAGTGCTTCACCACACACCAGCTATAGGGGGAGTGGGGAGACATTGAGAGAGCCAATTCAGTGGATGGGGATAATTGGGAGGCCATGATGGGTAAGGGCTAATGGAGGGAATTTGACCAGGACACCTTTACCAGAAGTGCCATAGGATTATTATTGACCACAGAGAGTCAGGACCTCGGTTTAACATCTCATCTAAAAGACTCACAAAACACAGAATACATTAATTTATGGTGTAGTCCAGCGTCATACCTACCAACACTCTCCCGTATTTCAGACCCATCTCCCGTATTGTTTTGTGTCCCGGAAAATTCCTGGAATTCCACCCCCACCACCCCGCTCCTCAGCTTTTAGGTACAGTCCGGCCTGAACCCTGGTGCATGTGCTCTTCAGTCTGCGACCACCCCTCTCCGCTCTACATTTCGCAATCACCTCTCCACCCCGCCTCCCCCTCCCTTCTTCAGTTTGCGCGCACCCATCCACGCTCTACAGTTCGCGCTCACCTCTGCAACCCCCCCGCCCCCCGTTCTTCAGTTTTCAGTTCGCGTGCACCATCGCACCGCCCCCCTTGTCTCCAGGAATTTATGAACCAAATGTTGGCAGGTATGTCCAGGGTAGATATTTGTCGGTTCTCAAACATGTAGCCCTGGGCACATATCTCCAGTGAGCCTGGCTTGATTATGGTGTCCCTCTGTATTTGCATGTTTTCATCTTTAATTGAAGCGTTTTTAAGTGGCTAATTAAGCGGCAGACAGTGAGCCGACAGGGTCTGCGTGCCAAGAAGAAGAGCTGCGAGCCTCTCCTCTGTTTCCAGCGCAGGAGTTTCCCTCGATATCTCCATCAAACGCTCGGCTCATTACCACATGACACTGAGCTCAGAGCGCCTTGCACACACTGACAGCACGGTTAACAGACGACAACGAGAGTGTGAGAATAACCATGCAAACACACTTCAGCGATAACAGGACAGCGGAGTCTTAACACACACATTTACAGTTATACGTGCTAACACTTCACAATAAGGTTGCATTAGATTTATAATGTCTTTATTTGTTATTCGCACATTTATTGATCAGTGTGTGTAGAAGATTCAGAATGAAAACACAGGCCGACACACTGCTGATGACGTTTCATATGTGGCTGTTTGTCAATAGCAATCAGAAAGAGCAGTGTGTGAGCAGTTAACAGTGTTCACACACACACACCATTACCCTCACAGAAGACCTCTCGCTCAAGGAGCTCGCCAATTACACTCGGGTCAACTGCAGAAACACACGGTCAAGCTCAGGGTCACACACACACACACACACACATACAAACATTCACACAATCACGCATGCACACACACAAACTCATACACACACAAACACACACATAACAAACATTCGCACAACACACTCATACACAGAAGCACGCAACCACACACACTCTCTCTCTCTCTCTCTCTCTCTCTCTCTCTCTCTCTCTCTCTCTCTCTCTCTCTCTCTCTCTCTCTCTCTCTCTCTCTCAATTCAATTCAATTCAATAGTTGCTTTATTGGCATGACAAATGTTACAAATGTATTGCCAAAGCAGTTATAAAGTTTACATGAAAAATAATATATATATATTATATATATATAATAAAAAAAAAACAGTACACACAATAGATAGTAGTAGTAAAAAAAAAAACAAACAAACAAAAAAAAACAACGTGTATATATATATTATAAATATATATTATAATTAAATTATATATAATACATCATATTATTCAATATATCATATTTACTGTATGGTGGCTTGAGAAAATCATAACTTTCCGCCAGACTGTCAGACTTAATGTTGGGCTCATTTAACTCAGACTACCAATCTGCCAATCACCGATGACCGTTTAACTTACTAGCCACACCCTAGCAACCACTTACGCCACCCTAGCAACTGTCCCATAGACTTCCAAAAAAAAAAAAAAAAAAAAAAAAAACTGCCATTGAATTTACATTGAACATACCAATAACATACCGACTCATACTAACAATATATTAATCCATACCAGAAACATACTAATCATACTAGCAACATGCTAATTCATACTAACAATATACTAATCCATACTGGAAACATACTAACAAACATACTAATCATACTAGCAAACATGTGAATTCATGCTACTGACATTCTAATTCATACTCAATGCTATTGACATGCTAATTTATGCTAGAAACATGGTAATTTATGTTAGCAACTACCTAGCAACCACTCAAAACACCTTAGCAACCGCCTAGCAACACCTTATTAACCCCCTAGATTGCCCTAGCAACTGCCTAGCAACCATCCAGAACACATAAACAATAGTCTAGCAATGCCTTAAAAAAAAAAAAGACTTAGAACACCATAGCAACCACCTAACAACGCCTTAGTAACCACTCAGAACACCTTAGCACCTGCCTAGCAATGCCTTAGCAACCATTCAGAACACCATAGCAACTGTCCAGCAACACCTTATCAACCACTCAGAAGATACTGGCCACGGCCTAGCAAACATACAAAACCTAGCAACCACCTAGCAACACCTTAGCAACAACCTAGAACATCTTGGCAACACCTCAGCAACCACCTAGCAGCCAATCAGAACATCTTAGCAACTGCCAAGCAACACATTTGCAAACACTCAAAACAGCCTAGCAACTGCCTAGCAACCACTCAGAACACCCTAGCAACCACCTAGCAACATCTTAGCAAGCACCAAGCAATGACTTTTCAACGATCTAACAACCACTCAGAACACCTTAGCAACCACCTAGCAATGCCTTAGCAACCACTCAGAACACCCTAGCAACCGCCTAGCAACACCCTAGCGACCACCTAGAATACCCTAGCAACGCCCTAGCAACCACTCAGAACAACCTAGCAACCGTCTAGCAATACCTTAACAACTGCTCAGTGGTCAACTAACAACCACTCTGAATATCCTAGCAACACCTTAATAACTACCTGGAACACCCTAGCAACGCCTTAGCAACCGCCAAGCAACCACTCAGAACACACTAGCAGCCGCCTAGCAATATCTTAGCAATGACTCAGAATGACTCTCTCTCTCTCTCTCTCTCTCTCTCTCTCTCTCTCTCTCTGATTGAGTCAGCATTTCCATTCTCTTCTGGTGGTCAATTTGGAATAAATATCCTGCATAAAAATAGTAAAAGCTCTTTATTTATTTCTGTAAAATCAGCAAGTCATTTCTAAAATGAAACACTGAAGCATCTGCATTATTGAAACAGCAGCTCTACTGTTAGCTTGTGTTTATAGCATTGTTCAGTGACCTGTGATCACTTTACCACAGGCTACACACAGGTATGCCTTTCACATGAAGTGCTGTGTTTTATTTATAGCCAGTAGAATCCAGCTGCAGCTATACAATGAATATAGGATCAACTTCAAAAAGCAAAGGGCCAGACGGAATCTGCGGACATTTTTAGCTATTTCTGCAGACGTTTTTTGGTAAAAAATCTGCGAATTTCTGCGGAATTATTTTGGGAGTATCATAACTAAAACCTTAATATGTGAAATAAAAAATAATATCTTTTTAACTTTTTTATTTAATGTTTAAAATGGAAATTCACTTTATTTGGTAAACAAAGCAAGTCTCTAATATAATATAGATCTACTAAAAGACAGAAAATATTACTGTACCAACTGCATTGTTCAAAAATTAGATGAACATTTTTATATTAGTCAATAATATGACTGTAATTAATTAAAAAACTGAATAAATTCAGTTTTACACACATTTACTCAAGTAGATAAACAGAATTAATGATGGGCTAAAAATCTGCGGATTTCTGCGCACGCAGATTCCGTGTGGGCCTAGCAATGAGTATAGGTGTTATATCAACGCAATCTCACGGCAGTTCATAACTTTTTAATTTAGTCGCTAATTCGTATGAATTCGTTTGATCTAATTAGTACAAATTAGTATGATTTGCTTATCACCCAATGACGGTTGGGGGTGACGCAGTGGCGCAAGAAGGTCGCTGGGTCGCAGGTTTGAGCCTCGGCTGGGTCAGTTGGCGTTTCTGTGTGGAGTTTGCATGTTCTCCCTGCGTTCGCGTGGGTTTCCTCTGGGTGCTCCGGTTTCCCCCACAGTCCAAAGACATGCAGTACAGGTGAATTGGGCAAGCTAGATTGTCCGTAGTTTATGAGTGTGCATGAGAGTGTGTGGATGTTTCCCAGAGATGGGTTGTGGCTGGAAGGGCATCCGCTGCGTAAAACATATGCTGGATAAGTTGGAGGTTCATTCCGCTGTGGCGACCCCAGATTAATAAAGGGACTAAGCCGAAGAGAAAATGAATGAATGAATGACGGTTAGGGTTAGGGGTGGGGTTAGGTGCCACGCCTCCTTTTTAAAATCGACTGAACTCGTACAATTTAGCCACTAAACTGGCAAAACGTAAAATACTTACGTTTCCTCGTAAGATCAGGCTGGTTATATAGGTAAAAATGCTTTCTTTATTACAGTTTTTTCCAACTGCTTACATACAAAACATTTTAATGTCACAAGATTTCTGAAACATCTCACTCAAAATGCAAAACTATCCTCCAAATCTCCAAAACCAGAAGCTGTTTCTCAGCCTTCAACTCAGTTTTTAATTAAATAAAACACTTTTTTCAAAACTCTACACACAATTCTCTACCTAAAACGCAAAAGTCTAACAGGAATCCACTTACTTTCCTTTTCCAAACACAACCAATCAAAACGCTACACTCACTAGGTCACAAACACACAAACACACACACACACTGCTCAAATGTGGAAACACTCATTTCTCACAGTTTTTTTCTGAAAGCTTAAGCACATTTTTTGTAACTATTGGCTATTTTTGCTAAAGAAAACCCTTCACCAAATCTGCTAAACATTTTAGTTCTCTTGCAAAAGCTAATAAACCTTGCTTAACTCTTCAAACCTTCGTAAAAATTGTATTTTTGTGTCAAACATTTAACACAAGCCATCACATTAATAAGCACACAATGCTCCAACTACACACTGACGGAATGAATAAACACTACATCTGGCTTTTGCTTTGAAAACAGCTCCTCAACTGATTGTCTTTAAAAGGAGTTTGCCACCTACTCTATGTAGAAGCTTTAAAAATAATGAAGAGTGAGAAGACTAAACAACTGTATGAATTGTTTCAAGAATATGGTGTTATTTAACCCCTTACAGAGTTTCTATTTGATGTCTGCACGCTATGTTGTTCTTGTTTTGTTAAGTTATTTTATATATATTTTGTTGTTGTTTGTTGGTTTATTTGTTTTGTGTAATTTTATGGCTTTATATTTGAATCACTGTATATCTGACGTGTCTCAGTCAGTGTGTGCAAGATTATGTTTGGACTGAGTTTGGCCTAAATTGTTATGATTTTGAAAGGCAAAAATAGAAAATAAATAAATAAAAATCGTCTGGCTTTTGCCTTCTCTGAGCACAAGCTAGGCTATGTCAGTTTGAGGTCAAACCTCTCTCATAAAGGGATGCAAACTTCAAGTACTGGTGTTTATTTACACACATCAAAACAAGCCAAATCAAAACACAAAATAGTAATTTCACTGAGAAAAAATAATAATAATCTGACTACATCGTGTCGTCTCTCTGGGTCCGGCCACAAAATTTCATCTACATCACATGCAATGTCCTCTAGTTCAAGGCACCGGGGAAAGTATCTGATTGCAAAGTGAACTAATGATCTAAATCAGTTTTCACATGTGACAGTGTGCCAGACAGTTGGCAAAATGGTGTAAATAATAGCCAGACATGTGTATAGCTTTGTACAAACTGTTTGCAGCGGGAAAGCCGTCCAAACGGAGGTAAGCGGTCAGCTGATAAGCGCGAAAAGAAACGGCGTCATACCGCCTCTAGTGTTCATTTAAAAAATGAAATGCAGCCATACGTACCTCTGGCTACATAATTTGCGGTGTCCAGAAACGCACACGGGACTGTTTTCAGAATAAGCCTGTGTTGAATATTTCATACAATTAAAATGTTGTTATTTACTCACTAAAGACTATTTGTGCTTAGAGTTGCTGTTAAAATTAAGAAAAAAACAATTAGAAAAATCTGGATTTAAAGAATTCTGATTTGAAGAATTCATTCATTCATTTTCCTTCGTCTTAGTCTCTTTATTCATCAGGGGTCGCCACAGTGGAATGAACCGCCAACTTATTCAGCATATGTTTTATGCACAGATGCACAGATGAATTGTTCACCACAAAACTAGCAATGTGAGCTAACAAAATCAATATGTTTAGTTTGGATTTAATGTGCACTTTAAGAGTAGAGTCTGGATTTTCACCTTCAGCGGCTGCAAGAGAGCATCCTCTAATAAAGTGCATGCAGATGTGAATGTTCCTCCATCTCACACACACCTTGCACTTCATTCAGCTCTTCACTTTGGCCTCCAGCGCTCTTTCAGCCAGACATCACTTCAGATTGAACCTGTCTTGAGTTTACGCTGCATATTCTCCGCCACCGTCTCCAGGTCCGTCTGGGCTCTGGCGCAGCACTCTTAATTGATTCTCAAAGACTTTTTCGATTACTCTGCACCCTATAAACCAAAGAACTCCCCTCGCTTTTGCCATAATTAATAGCAAATTGCTTTCTCTATGTATCCTTTCTTCTCTCTTAATCTATCCACAGGGATTATTGCAGGAGTTAATTACATCCTTACAGATGCCTTCAATGAGAAATCATGGTCTGTGGGGCTGTGGATGAATGTTAAAGAGGGACGTTAATGTAGTCATTTCTGATTGAGTGGCGTTGACATGAAATCCAAAATATAGTGCAGATTGCTTTGTCTTGCCAAAAACTCTACAAAACAAACAATTGGGTTTTGAATTTAGGAACTACGCCTGCATTGGAATCATCCAGGAGCTGTAAATATTGTGAGAAAATACCAAACTACACTTGAAAAATTGGACTCAACTTAATATTTTAAGGCAACTTGCTGCACAGCTTTTTTAGAGTTGACTCAACTTAGATGTAGTCGTTTCTGATTGAGTGGCGGTAATTCGAGAATTAGTGCTACCCACTGAGCCACTGAGCCATCGTGCCCCCCCCCCCCCATTATGCACTTTAAAAGTATAAATAAATGGGGGAAAATACAAAATAAACACATGAATCACAATATACAGAAAACTGCTAATTAACGGATATTATTTACAGATAAAAACATAGCTGTACGAAACAAACACAGTAGCCAGGCTGAATAAAAACCAAAATCCACTCTCTTCCAGCAGGTGGCGCTTAAAGCAGAGCAGAAATAGTGGATATTGTCATGCAACCCAAATACATAGAGCAGATTTCCTCATCCTCTCAATACTACAAAGCAAAAGATTGAGTTTTGAATCCAGCACATATTTCAACATGAGCGCAGCTACATACGCCTTCGTTGTAATCTTTACTGAGCATCTGAAATGGGGGCAAGCACTCGACACGCAGCCTCTCTTGTTATTCTGTTATTATTGTCTTCCTTGAGCGCTGTGATTTATTGAAGGGTGTCAATGCGGCTGCTTGAGGATCCAGCTTTGCAAAATTCACTTTCAATTGCATCAGGCTGAAACCATCAGCGTGGAAGCCAATCTGTCTGTGCGCTAATGAAATCCTTCAAGAGCTTTTCTGACATGTAGTGCCGAGATCCTGAAACAGCTGCTCCCTTTGGGAAGCATCCTTTGATTTTGGAATATATATATATACACTACCTGACAATAGTCTTGTTGTCTATCCAAGTTTTAGGAACAACAAATAATAACTTGACTTCTGGTTGATCATTTGATATCAGAAGTGTCTTATATGAAAGGCAAAGGCCTCTAGATGACGCTTATTTGAGCACAATAAAATATGATCATGTCTTGATGTTGAATGATTTCATTAGGACAGTAAGGTCTGACTCTGCTTAGACTAAAGTCTCATCACTGAACCTTCAATAATGTCCAGTATAGAATATAAAGTCATGCTGCAGTGGAAACAGGATGAATATTGTGTCTGACTCCATCATGAGCTTGGAGGACTGCATCATACATCTCTGAATGACTCAAATCACTGATTAATAAAGTCATCTGGAATGGCAAAGAAAGCATTCTTGCAGGACTCCCAGAGTTCATCAAGAGTCTTTGTGTTCATCTTCAACGCCTCCTCCTTCATCTTACCCCAGACATGCTCAATAATGTGCATGTCTGGTGACTGGGCTGGCCAATCCTGGAGCACCTTGACCTTCTTTGCTTTCAGGAGCTTTGATGTGGAGGCTGAAGTATGAGAAGGAGCGCTATCCTGCTGGAGAATTGTCCCTCTCCTGTGGTTTGTAATGTAATGGGCAGCACAAATGTCTTGATCCCTCAGGCTGTTGATGTTGATCATCCACTCTGCAGATCTCTCCATACTGAATGTAGCCCCAAACCATGATTTCTCCTTCACCAAACTTGACGGATTATTGTGAGAATCTTGGCTCCATGCTGGTTCCAGTAGGTTTTCTGCAGTATTTGTGATGATCGGGATGCAGTTCAACAGATCATTCATCACCTTCTTACACTTTTCCAAATGATCAACTGGAAGTCGAGTTATTATCAGTTGCTTTTACAACTGGGATCCACGACAAGACTTTTGTCAGGTAGGGTATACAGTTAAAGTAAGAATTATGAGCCACTCTGTATATTTTATTTCTGTTTAACGGAGAGAAGATTTTTTCAACACATTTCTAATCATAATAGTTTTAATAACTGATTTATTTTCTCTTTGCCATGATGACAGCACATAATATTTGACTAGATATCCTTCAAGACACTAGTATTCAGCTTAAAGTGAGATTTAAAGGCTTAACTAGGTTAACTAGGGTAAAGTTAGGGTAATTAGGCAAGTCATTCTATAACAGAGGTTTGTTCTGGAGACAATCCAAAACAAATAGTGCTTAAGAGGGCTAATAATATTAACCTTAAAATGGCTTTAAAAAAATTAAAAACTGCTTTTATTCTAGCCAAAATAAAACAAATAAGAAAGAAAAAATATTATAGGAAATACTGTGAAAATTTCCTTCCTCTGTTAGACATAATTTGGGAAATATTTGAAAAAAAAAAATCCCAGGAGGGCGAATAATTGTGACTTCAACTGTATATCCTTGTGTTTCATATGATATTACTGTGTCTTCGTTGGCTGGCAATCATCGAGGTCCATTTGTATTCATCAGAGGAATTGCAATGTTTCTGAATAGGATTCCGCCATAAGCCATTAACACCCCCAGTCTCAGATGCCAGCCTTCCCCTTTGAACAAAGACAGAATCAATTTGTTTATCTAATGCAGAATTACCCAGATTCAAAACCCATTTGGGGGGATAGACCATCCGCAGCGCACACGCGAAACAAGACGGTGCAGAGAAGCTTTGAAAGTGTGCAATCGGCGAATATTGCATTTATTTATATCCGCATCAGCAAACTCCAGTGTTACATATACAGTCAAGCTGCCTGTGTTTCACTGATTTAGGAGAATACTGCTAATCTACAGTCGGAGGCTAAATTATTATAATTAGCCTTCAAAGAGCTTTTGAACAAAGATGGAAATTCATCACAGTGTTTCCTAACTATCCGTTCGTTCTTCTGTCCGTCCATCCAAATATACATCCGTCCAT
The DNA here is from genome assembly GCA_903798195.1 of Danio kyathit. Classification (NCBI taxonomy): domain Eukaryota; kingdom Metazoa; phylum Chordata; class Actinopteri; order Cypriniformes; family Danionidae; genus Danio; species Danio kyathit. Next base: position 66,126,192 of record LR812536.1, read on the forward strand.
CTATCCATCAACATGTCCATCTGTCTATCAATCCAAATATAGGTGTATGTATCCATCCATCCATCCATCCATCCATCCATCCATCCATCCATCCATCCATCCATCCATTCATGGAAATATCTATCTATCTATCCATCCACATATCCATCCATCCATCCATCCATCCATCCATCCATCCATCCATTCATCCATGGAAATATCTATCTATCTATCCATCCACATATACATCCATCCATCCATCCATCCATTTATCCATCTAAATATCATACATCATTCACCCATCAGAATATTTCTCCATCTTAATATCAACAATAAATATCCAACCGAACATCCATCCATCCATCCATCCATCCATTCATCCATGGAAATATCTATCTATCTATCCATCCACATATACATCCATCCATCCATCCATCCATCCATCCATCCATCCATCTAAATATCATACATCATTCACCCATCAGAATATTTCTCCATCTTAATATCAACAATAAATATCCATCCGAACATCCATCCATCCATCCATCCATCCATCCATCCATCCATCCATCCATCCATCCATCCATCCATCCATCCATCCATCCATCCATCCATCCATCCATCCATCTATCCATCCATCCATTCATCCATCCATTCATCCATGGAAATATCTATCTATCTATCCATCCACATATACATCCATCCATCCATCCATCCATCCATTTATCCATCTAAATATCATACATCATTCACCCATCCGAATATTTCTCCATCTTAATATCAACAATAAATATCCATCCGTCAATTCATTGAAATATCTATCCATACTAATATACATCCATCCATCCATAGTTCCGCTGAAATATCTCTCCCTCTATTTATCCATTCAACTATATATCCATCCATCCATCCATCCATCATCTATCCATCATTGAAATATCTATCCATCCAAAATACATCAATCCAAAATATCATCCATTCTAAATATCAACAATAAATATCCATCCATCCTTCCATTCATTCATTGAAATATCTATCAATCCAAATATACTTTCATCCATCAAACTATATATATATATATATCCATCCATCCTTCAGACTATTTGTCCATCTTAATATCAACAATAAATATCCATCCGAACATATATGCATTTATCCTTTCATCAATTGAAATATCAATTGATTTATCCATCCAAATATACATAGATCCATCTATCCATCCATCCATCCATCTATTGAAATATATATATATATATATCCATCCATCCAACTATATATCCTTCCATCTATTCATCCATGCATCCATTTAAATATTTTTCTATCCATTCATCCATCCATCCATCCATCCATCCATCCATCCATCCATCCATCCATCCATCCATCCATCCAATGAAATATCAATCTATTTATCCATCCATCATATACATACTTCTGCATCCACCCATTAAAATATCTATTCATCCAAATATCATCCATCCATCAGACTATTTGTCCATCTAAATATCAAGAACACATATCCATCCAAACATCTATCCATCCATCTATTCATCCAACTATTCACTGAAACATCAATCTATCTATCCATCCATCCATCCATCCAACTATATATCAATCTGTCCATCCATCCATAAGCATCACTTGGGAAATATGTGAAAAAGGATGAATGATTTTGTCATCAGCTGTATATCAGATAATGCTGAATAACATCATCAACAATGACCAGATAACATAATAAATGTGTAATGATCAGATAAATGTGTAACCTCACAACACAGAAATGGGCAAAAACTATAATAAAATAATAAACACTAGTCATATACTGTATGTTTTTACATAACTTATAATTACGTGATGTTATTATGTATTAATAGGTATACATTATAAGGATGCATTGTGAGACCAGCTCTGATTAAAAAAATGACATTAATTATATAATCACAGATATCTGCAAATCATTTGATGTATATTGGTATAATGATTATATTTTTGATGGGATGGGATAATAAAGTGTCTGGAGGATCAAAAACACAGATGCTAATCTCAAGTTCAATCACCTTAATTTATTCAAATAAAAGCAATTTAGCACTGACGTGTTCTGACATGCCGCTCACAGTGCTTTGGATTTCTAGTATTACTTAATTTAAGATAGTTGCCAAGGAAACAATCTCATTTAACTAAAGCTGATGTGCTTAAATGTGAAACACAAAAAAGAGCCTCAAGATACACCTTTTTTCCTCTAGATTTTTGTACAATCATTGATTCGTCGATCTATTTATTGATCAATTATTCTGTGTGAAACGGAAGAAAAAATGATTAGCCATTTGTTTTAAATATTTCCCAAGTGCTGTTTAATGAAGAGAAGATTATTTAACACATTTCTAAACATCATAGTTTTAATATCCCATTTCTAATAACCGATTTCTTTTATCTTTGCTATGACAGTACATAATATTTACTAGTTATTTGGCAAGATTCTAGTATTCAGTGCAATTTAAAGACTTAACTAGGTTAATTAGGCAATTTAGGTTTATTTGGCATGTCATTGGACAACAATGCTTTGTTCTATAGATAATTAATATCTTAATGATAGGCAGGTAATAAGCCAGTAGTAAAGGATGTGAATTGCTTCTTAAATTAAAGTGTTCCCTAATATTCTAATGATTTTTCGCATAAAGAAACATTGATTACTTTTGACTATACAAAGTATTTTTGGGGTGTTCACAAAAATATAGCCATATTGTTGGGATCCAGGGCCCCATATATTGTTCAATAAAGGGTTAATGTGCTAAAAAAACATTTTTACATTTTAATTATTTTATATTTCCCCCAATTTCGAGTTTTTTTCAACACATTTTTAATCATAATCGTTTTAATAACTCATCTCTAATAACTGATTTCTTTTAGATATTCTTCAAGACACTTCTATACAGCTTAAAGTGACATTTAAAAGGCTT
>LR812536.1:66129624-66154624 GCA_903798195.1 Danio kyathit
TCTACATCTCAAGTCTGCTGACGTACATGGCAAAACTGGTATCAGCGGGAAAGCCGTCCACACAGAGCTAATCAGTCAGCTAGTAGAGCGATAAGAAACGGCACCATACCATCCCGTAACGTTCCTTATAAAGACGAAATACAGCCATACACACCTCTGGCTACATAATTTGTGATCTCCAGAAATGTATTTAGGGGTATGCTTTCAGAATGAGCAGAATGTTGTGTAAAAGACTTGTTTTTGTTTTCAACTTTTAAAACTCAAGAATAGACAAAACACATCTCCATCCCCATATTTGCATACTCCCTATAATGGTGGAAGCTGAACATAACTTTGCAAGTATTTTCACTCTCTCTCTCTCACACGCGCACACACACATTCAAGACATGCTTGCAGATTGTCAAACGCATTGAAAAGGCAGAAGTGAAAAGGTATAGCAGAGCTGGCAGTGCAGTCGCTTGCACGATTCCTACAGAAAATATGCAAATCTCCAACTCAACTTCTGCACATTTTCCTAATCTAATTAGCACATGAACATTTTCTATCATCCTGATGCATGCATTTCAGAGATCAAACTGGCATATTAGGCAAAAACCCATTTATACAGCTATATTGTTTAAAGGGGCAGTACACTTTAAATATATATATATGTTTCGGTGGGTGGCACGGTGGCTCAGTGGTCAGCACTGTGGCCTCACAGCAAGAAGGTCGCTGGTTCGAGTCCCGGCTGGGTCAGTTGGCATTTCTGTGTGGAGTTTGCATGTTCTCCCCGTGTTGGCGTGGGTTTCCACCGGGTGCTCCGGATTCCCCCACAGTCCAATCACATGCGCTATAGGGGAATTGATATACAGTAGAAGTCAGGATTATTAGCCCCCCTGAATTATTAGCCCCCCTGTTTATTTTTTTCCCCAATTTCTGTTAAACGGAGAGCAGATTTCTTCAACACATTTCTAATCATAATAGTTTTAATAACTCATCTCTAATAACTGATTTATTTTCTCTTTGTCATGATGACAGTAAATAATATTTGACTAGATATTCTTCAAGACACTTCTATACAGCTTAAAGTGACATTTAAAGGCTTAACTAGGTTAATTAGGTTAACTAGGCAGGTTAGGGTAATTAGGCAAGTTATTGTATAATGATGGTTTGTTCTGTAGATTATCGAAAAAAAAAATAGCTTAAAGGGGCTAATAATATTGACCTTAAAATGGGTTTTAAAAAATTAAAAACTGCTTCTATTCTAGCTAAAAATAAAACAAATAAGACTTTCTCCAGAATAAAAAATATTATCAGACATACTGTGAAAATTTCCTTGCTCTGTTAAACATCATTTAGGAAATATTTAAAAAAGAAAAAAATTGAACGGGGGGCGAATAATTCTGACTTCAACTGTACATGCAATAAGAAAGCAGTTATTTAAAATAATAATAAATATCTGTTGTGTAAAACATATGCTGGAATAGTTGGCGGTTCATTCCGCTGTGGCGACCCCTGATATATAAAGGACTAAGCCGAAGGAAAACAAATGAATGAATACATAGCAACATAGCATACCAGAACTATTCTTTTTTTAAAATATTTTATGTAATGGGTTAGAAAAGGAACAAAACGAGAAAAGAACACAAATGAGGTGCAGCTTCATTTCTAAATAACCTGCACCTTTCATGTAGATTTAAAGAGAATTTTCTTTCTTATTTTCAACTTGATTTCACAATGATGTGTTAAAACGTGAATAAGCTCTATGAATTTCTCATTGACTTTTTCTTCCATTGAACAGAATGTGGTTTATCCTCCTAGGGCCCGAGTGTCCACATATGTGGACAGCACATTTTTAGCTCTTAAGTGGCTATTTAAAATACTTTGAATGTTTATATTTTGTTACAGACATACAGTGTCATCCTGCAACTGTTTTGCAGCATATGAAATGTCCCAAACCCTATGTTTGACTGTCCAAAATGGGGAAAAAATGTTGTTTTTACTCTCTGATAGTCAAAGCAAGTAAAAACAAAAAAAAATCTATGTTAAAATTGCATAAAAGAAAATTCTGGAAAAAAGTGTTTTATGTAAATTCAGACCACGAGTCCACAAATATGGACATCATGTTTCTTTAAAAGTACATCATATCAAAAGATGATACTTAGATTTTTATTCTAATTAGGTTCCAATAAGCCCAAATAGCAAAGAGAAATAAAAATGCATGTAAAAAAACACCTTGGGCCGTAAGAGGTTATTGTAAAATTAGCAAGTTTTACATTCAGTAAAAGTCAATGCAAGCAAGACTTTAGTTTTTTAATTTTATATTTTTTTTCACACAGAGATGGCTTCAGAACACTTGGACTAAAGCACAAATCCTGCAAACAGCTTTTATGCTCCTTATATAGATAAAAAAAAAAAACATACAGTTGAAGCCAAAAATATTAATATTAAAAATAATTAAAAATATTAAATATTATTAAACAAAACACAGTTGAAGTCAAAAGTCACCCATCTTTTTGAAATATTTCCTAAATGATGTTTAACAGATTCAGGAATTTTTCACAGTATTTCCTATAATATTTTTTCTTCTGTAAAAAATCTTATTTGTTTTATTTCGGCTAGAATAAAAGCAGTTTTTAATTTGTTTAAACCTATTTTAAGGTCAATATTATTAGCCCCCTTAAGCACTATTAGTTTTGGATTGTCTCCAGAACAAACCACTGTTATACAATGACTTGCCTAATTACCCTAACTTTATCCTAATTAACCTAGTTAAGCCTTTAAATGTCACTTTAAGCTGAATACTAGTGTCTTGAAGAATATCTAGTCTAATATTATTTACTGTCATCATGGCAAAGAGAAAAGAAATCAGTAATGTTTACAAATGTGCTGAAAAAAATCTTCTCTTCCTTAAACAGAAAATGGGGGAAAAATATACCGGAGGGCTAATAATTCTGACTTCAGCTGTATAAAGACCACCAGCTACACATCGTCTTTTTAACACTTAATAAAGCTACATGTTTGGAAGAGCATGACATTAAGTAAATGATGATAGCATTTTAATTTGCAAGTCTACATCTATATGCAAGTATTTTTTAACACAGTGGGACGACTCGTGAGAAACTGCTTATTTAGTTTCACCAGTGCTGCTGTTGAACACAAGATTACTAGATACTACTGTGCAGTCTGGATGTGTTAACGCAGGCATCTATTCTGCTGTTATATAAATCTGCTCCTCCATAACATATGCAGGATCTGCAGCTCCAGAGAGACGGAGAGAGGAGGAGCAGCACAGAAACCAATGAGAGAGAACGCAGACGAGTCCTTTAATAGCCCTCGGCCCAGCAGAAATCAGGATATTTGACACCCGCTTCATTCATATGTGTGACAGAGAGGTGATACAGACAAATAAAAACAGTGAGAATGTGAATTATTATTCCAGTCCATTGCTTTTGCATGAATGCTATCTGATTTGTGGCTCTTTTGCTTGTTTGTATCATTCCATTTTAATAACTTGTATGTATAAGCACATAAATGCATTTATTTTTCACCACTCCTCAATGAATATACATTTACATTATACACACATGCACTACTTACTAACACACAAACATATACATTATACATATACACTCACCGGACACTTTATTAGGTACACCTGTCCAGCTGCTCATTAATGCAAATTTCTAATCAGCCAATCACATGGCAGTAACTCAATGCATTTAGGCATGTAGACATGATCAAGACAATCTGCTGCAGTTCAAAGCAAGCATCAGAATGGGAGAAGAAAGAGGATTTAAGTGACTTTGAACGTGGCATGGTTGTTGGTGCCAGACGGGCTGGTCAGAGTATTTCAGAAACTGCTGATCTACTGGGATTTTCACACACAACCATCTCTAGGGTTTACAGAGAATGGTCCGACAAAGAGGAAATATCCAGTGAGCGGCAGTTCTGTGGGCGCAAACGCCTTGCTGATGCCAGAGGTCAGAGGAGAATGGCCAGACTGGTTCCAGCTGATAGAAAGGTAACAGTAACTCAAATAAGCACTCGTTACAACCGAGGTCTGCAGAAGAGCATCTCTGAACACACAACACGTCCAACCTTGAGGCGGATGGGCTACAGCAGCAGAAGACCACACCGGGTGCCACTCCTGTCAGCTAAGAACAGGAAACTGAGGCTACAATTCACACAGGCTCACCAAAACTGGACAGTAGAAGATTGGAGAAACGTTGTCCATCCCTTTATGACCACAGTGTCTCCATCTTCTGATGGCAACTTCCAGCAAGATAACGCGCCATGTCATAAAGCGCCAATCATCTCAGACTTTTTTCTTGAACATGACAATGAGTTCACTGTACTCAAATGGCCTCCACAGTCACCAGCTCTCAATCCAATAGAGCACCTGTGGGGTGTGGGGGAACGGGAGATTGGCATCCTGGATGTGCAGCCGACAAATCTGCAGCAACTTCGTGATGCTATCATGTCAATATGGAGCAAAATCTCTGAGGAATATTTCCAGGACCTTGTTGAATCTATACCACGAAGGATTAAGGCAGTTCTGAAGGCAAAAGGGGTCCAACCTGATACTAGTGAGGTGTACCTAATAAAGTGGCCAGTAAGTGTATATTGTTATATATAAATATAAACAAGCATTTTATACAATATAGTGTATATATATATATATATATATATATATATATATATATATATATATATATATATATATATATATATATATATATATATATATATATATATATAGTTGAAGTCAGAATTATTAGCCCCCCTTTGATTTGATTTGATTTTTTAAATATTTCCCAAATTATGTTTGACAGAGGCCTGTTTTTTTTTCCGTCTAGAATAAAAGCAGTTTTTAATTTTTTAAACACCATTTTAAGGTCAAAATTATTTCAAAATTCAATTAATTGTTTGACGGCACTAGTATCTTTGTTATATGTGATCCGTGTAATTACTTTAGTACTTAAGGTAACACTTTAGTTAAAATAACAATTCACATCGTTTACTACTGGCGTAATACCTGCGTAATATTACAATTTTTACAACAGTAAAAATGACAAATGTTATCTCTTCCCAACAGGGAAAACCAGCAACAATCAAGAATGCATGAGTACAAATGCATGAGTACAAATGTGTTTATAATGGAAGTCAATGGGGCAAAATCAGCCACCAACATAATGAAAGAAGAGTCAATTTGTCCAGAGTGTATTGTTGAGTTTCTGAACATTTTCAAAGCATTTTCCCAAAATATGTGTCAAAATAGGATTTGATCATTCCATTTGCTGAAACACAGAGGACGTTGTGACCAAATTAATACTCAAAATCCGCCCAGAGTGGATGAAAACACCCTCAACAGCACACGAGGGTTAATAAATGAATATAAAATGTATTCTGGTGTACGTCGTTCACTTTTAGGAAGGCTTCTAGACCCCCAGAGCTATTTATTCTGCCAGTAAGCGGATCCTCGTGTCAGCCAGTAGGGGGAAACATTGAGCTTCAGTGCGGGTGAATGAGTGAAACACCGGAGAGCTGTGTGTGTGTAGGGTGTGTGTGGTGCATTCAGCCGAGCTTAAGCTCCCTCTCTCCATTACACACAGAAAACAGAGTCATGGAAACCCTCAAGAGAGAGCCATTATCCAGACAACTAACTAAGAACAGCGCTAAAGCACTGGCTCTCTTTAGTCTGAGGTGCGTGTGTGTGTGTCTGTTGCTGCTCTGATCTTGAAGACATGCGTGGAAATAATGGACATGCACAATACATCGTTTTAGCATCGATATTGCAATGTGTGAATCCGCAATAGTCACACGGCAGGATCTGCAATGTTGGGATTATAGTTACAGGCATTGAAGATTTGTATCATAATGGAGCAAAAGTTGGTCATTTACATGTGTTCTTAAGGCTTGTGACTGAAAGTCTTGATGGTTAATGGTTTTGTTTATACACTAGAAAATATAGGCTACGTTCACACTGCAGCCAAATGTGGCCCAAATCTGATTTTTTTGCCCCTCGTGACTCAGGTAGTGACAGTGTGAACAGCCCAAACCGCAGGGAATCTGATCTTTTCAGTTCAGATTTGTGCCGCTTTCATATGTAGTATTAAAGATTGTGCGTGCGTGTGTGTGTGTGTGCACATATATATGTTATAATATATATATATATATATATATATATATATATATATATATATATATATATATATATATATATATATATATATATATATATATATATATATATATATATATATGCAGGCAGTGCAGAATTATTAGGCAAATGAGTATTTTGAGCACATCATCCTCTTTATGCATGTTGTCTTACTCCAAGCTGTATAGGCTCAAAAAGCCTACTACCAATTAAGCATATTAGGTGATGTGCATCTCTGTAATGAGAAGGGGTGTGGTCTAATGACATCAACACCCTATATCAGGTGTGCATAATTATTAGGCAACTTCCTTTCCTTTGGCAAAATGGGTCAAAAGAAGGACTTGACAGGCTCCGAAAAGTCAAACATAGTGAGATATCTTGCAGAGGGATGCAGCACTCTTAAAATTGCCAAGCTTCTGAAGCGTGATCATCCAACAATCAAGCGTTTCATTCAAAATAGCCAACAGAGTCGCAAGAAGCGTCTGGAAAAACCAAGGCGCAAAATAACTGCCCATGAACTGAGAAAAGTCAAGCGTGCAGCTGCCAAGATGCCACTTGCCACCAGTTTTGCCATATTTGAGAGCTGCAACATCACTGGAGTGCCCAAAAGCACAAGGTGTGCAATACTCAGAGACATGGCCAAGGTAAGAAAGGCTGAAAAACCACCACCACTGAACAAGACACACAAGCTGAAACGTCAAGACTGGGCCAAGAAATATCTCAAGACTGATTTTTCTCAGGTTTTATGGACTGATGAAATGAGAGTGAGTCTTGATGGGCCCGTGGCTGGATCGGTAAAGGGCAGAGAGCTCCAGTCCCACTCAGATGCCAGCAAGGTGGAGGTGGAGTACTGGTTTGGGCTGGTATCATCAAAGATGAGCTTGTGGGGCCTTTTCGAGTTGAGGATGGAGTCAAGCTCAACTCCCAGTCCTACTGCCAGTTTCTGGAAGACACCTTCTTCAAGCAGTGGTACAGGAAGAAGTCTGCATCCTTCAAGAAAAACATGATTTTCATGCAGGACAATGCTCCATCACACGCGTCCAAGTACTCCACAGCGTGGCTGGCAAGAAAGGGTCTAAAAGAAGAAAAACTAATGACATGGCCTCCTTGTTCACCTGACTGAACCCCATAGAGAACCTGTGGTCCATCATCAAATGTGAGATTTACAAGGAGGGAAAACAGTACACCTCTCTGAACAGTGTCTGGGAGGCTGTGGTTGCTGCTGCACGCAATGTTGATGTTGAACAGATCAAAACACTGACAGAATCCATGGATGCAGGCTTTTGAGTGTCCTTGCAAAGAAAGGTGGCTATATTGGTCACTGATTTGTTTTTGTTTTGTTTTTGAATGTCAGAAATGTATATTTGTGAATGTTGAGATGTTCTATTGGTTTCACTGGTGAAAATAAATCATTGAAATGGGGATATATTTGATTATGTTAAGTTGCCTAATAATTCTGCACAGCAATAGTCACCATATTAATGAGTTTTTTGGGTTCATTGAGAACATGGTTGTTGTTCAATATTAAAATTAATCCTCAAAAATACAACTTGCCTAATAATTCTGCACTCCCTGTATATATAATACATAATACATATAATATATAATATAAAACACACTGAAAAAATATTAATTGGATTTACTAAATTGTTTTAAGTTAAGTGGTTGCAAACAGTGACCAAGCTGGCATTTCATTTTCCTCCAATTAGAGCCACTTTGAGGCGTTTCACTGTATTTTAATCAGGTTTTTTCCCCATTCATGCTTTGCAACAAATTCCACTGATATCCGTTTATCCCGTGCAGAATAAATCCATTTATTCTCCCATTGTCATAATGACAGCGGCCAGCGCGGTATCACGTTGTCAGCGTGTTCCTGGAATAAAAACGCAAGTATGGGGGCATCTTTCAGAGGAGGAGGCGTTTAATCCTCAAATCCTGCTTCACATTCTCAGAGATCCACATGTCTGTCATGCATTCACATTATTTCCACTATAGGGCTGCACGGTAATGGACGAATCTGATGTTGCAATGTTTCATTTTTCTGCAATATATATATATATATATTGATTCATTCATTTACCTTCAGCTTAGTTCCTGATTATCAGCGGTCACCACAGTGGAATGAACCACCAACTATTCCCGCATATGTTTTATACAGCGGATGCCTTTCCAGCCGCAACCCAGTACTGGGAAACACCCATACACACTCATTCACACACACACTCATACACTATGGACAGTTTAGCTTATTCAGTTCCCCTATAGCACATGTGTTTGGACTGTGGGGGAAAGCGGAGCACCCGGAGGAAACCCACGCCAACAAGGGGAGAACATGCAAACTCCACACAGAAATGCCAACTGGCCCAGGCGGGACTCAAACCAGCAAACTTCTTGCTGTGAGGACACAGTGCTAACCACCGAGCCACCCTGTATAATATTTAAATATGACAAATGAATGTAGATCAACCATATTTTAATGTTGTGTATGGTGTAGAGATATTTTGCAGCCAGTTTTCAGATGCTTAATAGTTTTTGTTTCAATATTTCAATGTTTTTGATGAAGTATGGGCTCACAGAAGTGTTTTGTGTTCTGTTATTTAAAATGAGCTTTGCACCAATTTATGAATAAAAAAAAATGCTAATAATTTTATGTAAGTAATATTTTCAACCCAGGCTCATTGCGGATACGTACCCAGGTCTACATTTCTGAAGACAGCAAAATATGCAACCTTAGGTACGGCTGCTCGCAGTTTTTGGTTTTGCAAATTCACCAGAGGCCGTTGTGTATACTTTTTAATAAATTTCTCTCTCGAGTCCTCTTCTCACGTAAATCCACCAGAGTGCGCAATATACACTTCAGCCGACCAGGGGTGCGTTTCCAAAAACCATGGTTAGCCAACTAAGGTTGGTTGTTTCAGTTGTTACAAACATAGTTTGTTGATTTGGCGTTTCCCAAATCCATCAATCCAACAAACATTCGCAAAATGCGTCGCAAACTTGTATGCTTGCGACTACACCTCTAGAGGTGCAGTTAGAAGCACAGTTTCTCGCTGTGTTCTATTCCCAGTTATCCCCCCTATGCCCTATTCGTTTAGGACATTCTAACATTTAAATTTGGAATGATTAAAAAAAAAAAAAGCATTCAGGTCATCTCTCTTAGGTGTGATTTGCTTTCCAAGTAGTTTTTTACAGTTCAGTTTTAGCGATCTTCATATTGATGATTGTGCTCACTTACCAGTGCACTTTGAAAAACATTTAAGCCATTTTGAACGCAGCCGTGGCTCATGACGAAAACTACAGGTGACCTATTATTTAAAAGCGGAATTTACATCTCCAAAGCTTATCAAAACTTAAATATATAGTATAAAAGATAATGCTTTTAAATTTATAGTAGGTCATTTTTTTAAGAAATGTATCTGTATATGACATGGGCCTGTTGGTTAGAACATTTCTGCAGTGTTTTGAATGTGTCAAATTGTAAAAGTAGATTTTAAATAAAATAAAAAATAAACAAGATCCTACTTAATAAAAATAAAAAATAAAACAATAATAATAATAATAATTATTATTATTATTATTATGCACCTTTTTCATGAATTAAAAAAACTGCAAATCATTTTATGTAAGTAATATTTTCAACCCTGGTTCATTACGGATACATAAACAGGTCTAGATTTAGCTAGGACAGCAAAATACAAAACCACAGGTACTGTACGTCTGCTCGCAGTTTTTGCAGATCCACCAGAGGTCGCTGTGTATGCTTTTTGATGATCTCAAATTTCTCTCGCAAGTCCTCTTCTTGCATAAATCCACCAGAGGGCGCAATATACACTTCAGCCGACCAGGGGTGCGTTTCCGAAAACCAACATTAGCCAACTGCTAATACGATAACGCTTTTAATTTATAGCTGGTTATTTATTAAGAAATGTATCTGTATATGTATATGACATGGGCCTGTTGGTTAGAACGTTTCTGCAGTGGTTTGAATGTGTTTAATTGTAAAAGTAGACTTTGACAATAAATAAAATAAAAAATAAACCAGATCCTACTTAATAACAACAATAATAAAATAATAATAATAATAATTATAGTCATTATTATTATTATTATTAAGTAGGATTTTTCTTCATTTCTTAATAAATGGCCTACTGTAAATTACAATCATTATCCTAACGATTTAAATGATTTATATATGATATTACATGTTAGCTAAGTGGTTTTAGCTATGTTTTAGAATAGAATATTGTCAGTAATATTTGTAAAGGAAATATATATTTCAATTGTATGGAAAATGAGTTCTGGAAGCATTCTTTGCCGGACTCGAAACCCATCATTGCAGTCAATTCCACTCCGCATCCCAAGTCCATCAGTGTATGTGGCGAGCTACTGGGCAAACTGGTAACAGCAGAAAAGCCATCAATACGGAGGTAAGTGGTCACAGTACACGCTACAAGGCCACAGTATGTGATGGTCTTTGTCTCCTGAGGGCGCTGCTTCCCACCCCAACAATTTTTGGGGGTGGCTGAATGGATGCAGCGCACTCTTCTGCCCAACACAATGCTGAGCGGATAAACTGTAGCGCAAAAAAGGAACTAAAGCCGTTGGTGGCGTCATACCACCCGTAGCGTTTATTTTACAAACGAAATGGAGCAAGACGTACCACTGGCTATATAATTTGCGGTCTCCAGAAACGTAGACAGGGGTACGTATTCATAATGAGCCTGTGTTGAACCATTTTGTTAAATAAGGGTGAAAAATCTCTCTCTCTCTCTCTCTCTCTGTCTGTCTGCATATCGACAGAATTCATTAATTTTTCATAGAGGACACATGGCTGATGCGGGTCTTTGACACAGTGTGTAAAAATTAACCCCTACTGCACTAGTAATGAAGAGCAAAACGCAAGTAATGCATTACTATCAGCATGAACACTTTAAAGTCAAAGTAGGAAGATAAGACAAGGAAATTATGTAAATAGAAAAAAAATACTTAAATCAAGATTGTGTGAAATGAATACATCAAAGTAGAAAAAAAAATGAAGATGACAGTCACAAGTTAAAAATGCAGTGAGAAGTCATGATTTTACAGATGTTTATATGTCTATTAAAATCAACTGACATATTAAAAAGGGTTTATACAGGCATATATTTGCTGCCAGGATATCTATTAAAATGCAAAACACAATATTTATGTGTTTACAATTGTACAATATTTATGGCGATCATCAATAAGCCTTTACTCGAGAAAAAAATTAATGTTTTCTCAACCCAAAATGTGTGTAAAATATTGACAAATAAAATCATTGGGTTCATTTTTTTTTATGTTAAATTTTTAACCCAATGGTTGGTCTTGTCCATCATTTTTTTATTGTTTTGGTGTGCTGTGTGTGTTTAAATAAACTTTAAAAACATACAAATTACATAGACAATCAAAACATATCGTACAAAATATATGCAAGTGTGACATTTGTTGTGTTTAAATATGTAGATTTAAGTTATATTTAAAAATGTTTTATTTTTAAATTATATTTTAGGGACCTAAATGATCATTATCTAATGTAAAAATCTAACAATAATAAGAGCTAATTTACATTAGTATTAAAAAAAGTCCATTGGTATCTCAGCGGAACTGAAATCTGTATTTAATATTCTGATTGAATGCACCAAACCTTACATTTTTATTAATAAATGTACATACTGAATGCATTCACGGAGTCATTTTATTATATAATATTTACCTTATATAACAGCAAATTATATATTATAATATAATTACATAGTAAATAATACAATTACATATATTATATTATATTATACATTCATTTTCTTTTTGGCTTAGTTCCTTTATTAATCTGGGGTCGCCACAGCGGAATGAACCGCCAACTTATCCAGCACATGTTTTACGCAGCGGATGCCCTTCCAGCTGCAACCCATCTCTGGCAAACATCCACACACACTCATACACTACGGACAATGTAGCCTACCCAATTCACCTGTACCGCATGTCTTTGGACTGTGGGGGAAACCAGAGCACTCGGAGGAAACCCACACGAACGCAGGGAGAACATGCAAACTCCACACAGAAACGTCAACTGACCCAGCCGAGGCTTGAACCAGCGACCCTTCTTGCTGTGAGGCAACAGCACTACCTACTGCGCCACTGCATTGCCTTATATTACATTATATTATATTATATTAATCATTCATTCATTTTCTTATCGGCTTAGTCACTTTATTAAACAGGGGTCGCCACAGCGGAATGAACCACCAACTTATCCAGCATATGTTTTATACACGAGAAGAATTATATTATATTATATTATATTATATTATATTATATTATATTATAGCAAATAGTCATATAATTATATATATAATAATAGTATGTCAACACAATGAAGCAATTTGTGTGGCATGTTCAGATTTAGAATCGAATGCAAATTAGATTTCTTTTAAGATTCTGTTTTTTATATTATTATAATCATTATATAATGCATAGTTTGCACTTTTAAAAATAGCAGAAAAATTATAGTACAAAATGTACTGTAATTAATTAAGAAAATGATATACAGTTGCAGTCAGAATTATTAGTCCCCCTTTGAATTGTTTCTTTATAATATTTCCCAAATGATGTTTAACAGAGCAAAGAATTTTTCACAGTATGTCTGATAATATTTTTTCTTCTGGAGAAAGTCTTATTTGTTTGATTTCAGCAAGAATAAATACAGTTTTAATTTTTTAAAAGCCATTTTAAGGTCAATATTATTAGCCCCTTTAAGATATATATTTTTTCCGATAGTCTACAGAACAAACCATCGTTATACAATAACTTGCCTAATTCCCCTAACCTGCCTAGTTAAGCTAATTAACCTAGTTAAGCCTTTAAATGTCACTTTAAGCTGTATAGAAGTGTCTTGAAGAATATCTAGTCAAATATTATTTACTGTCATCATGACAAAGATAAAATAAATCAGTTATTAGAAATGAGTTACTAAAACTATTATGATTAGAAATGTGTTGAAAAATATTCTCTCTGTTAAACAGAAATTGGGGAATAAAATAATCAGGGGGGCTAATAATTCTGACTTCAACTGTATATTAGTGCAAATGATTAGTCGGCCCACCTGTGCTGCATTAAAATAATATATTTACCTTATATAACAGCAAATTATATATCATATTATAACACAATTACACAATATATAGTATCATATATAATATAAAGTACACATTATATTATATATTATGTAATTATGATATAATATAATATTATATTATACTAATTTAACAGAAACTGTTATATAATTATTGTATATCACACAATGAAGCAATTATTTGACTTGTATGCAATGTTTAGATTTATAATCAAATGCTGATTACATTCTGTTATTTTAATTATTAATATCATTATATAATGCATCATTTGTGCATTTAAACATAGCAGAAATATTGTAATACAAAATGTAATGTAATTAATTAAGGAAGTACAATGATATCTATTATTTAAAATGATTACTCGGCTCACCTGTGCTGCATTAAAATAATATATAATATTTGGCTTATAGCAAACAGCAAATTATATAACATATTGTAACATAATTACATAATATAATTACTAATTATATTATATTATTCCTATATAACAGAAACAGTTATATATGTCAACACAGTGAAGCAATTATTATATTTGTATGCCATGTTCAGATTCATGATCAGATATAAATTAGATTTCTTTTAGAATTTCTGTTTTTATACTCTTATTATCATTATATAATGCATAATTTACGCATTTAATCATAGCAGAAATATTGTAATACAAAATATACTGTAATTAATTAAGGAAATACGATGATATCTATTAGTTAAAACGATTACTCGGCTCACCTGCTTTAAAACACCCTCAAAAATAAGGTCAGAAAGACACAAAAAGACCATCTATTAGAGTTTAAAGTTAAATTTACTGTAAAATGATCACAGGAGAGCCGTTCAGCTGCAGCGGAGCAAGAAATGCCCAAATGTGTCCTCCTTTGGTTTCCTACCACAGCGTTTCGGCATATTTCAGCTTTTCTGTTCATTCCATCATGGGATTTATTATCATTGAGGAATTGCTGCGAGGGACAATAGACACGGTTTTGTCCTCTCTCTGCCCTTATTTAAGGAACTCAGGACAAAAATCGACAGAGAGATTAAAATGGTTGTAGGACGCTGGAATAGAAGTCATTTAATGATTAAAAACATGAAATTCGGAGGCTCGGTAAGCTCGTCTGAAGCACAGGTCTAGAAGCAGACTGTTGTAAATAAATAAATGAAATAATAAAGATTGTTTTATTGCTTTTGAAAGAAATCTCTTTTGCATTTTGATTGAAATATTGGGAACACTTTAGTTTAAGTCACAATACATGCTATTAACTATGGCTTTTTACCTCACTGTTATTATGATATTAAATGTATTTAGTGGCTATAAACTTTGATCTCATTTTACATCCCTAATCCTATTTAATACCTAAAACCCAACTACTACCTTACTATCCATTAATATGCAGCTAATTAGCAGGTTATTGAGTTAATAGTCTTAGCTAATGGTTTGTTAACAGCATGAATTATGACCATACCTGTCAACCCTCCCGTTTTTCCCGGGATTCTCCCGTATTTTACAGTTCTATCCCGCTGTCATCCCGTAAAGGTATTTTCCCGTATTTTTTCTCTTTCTGAGAAGAGCCGATCCTCCCTATATGCAACCCATACCGCCGAACCACCAGGGGCCGCCCTTGCTCTTAAATGTGAACCAGTTCTGTGGTTTCATTTTATTTAGGCATGGAAACTTGATGGAAACACTTTGAAATAAACATAAAAACGGCGCGATTTATTTCCTTTTCATTCCAGGCGCAATTACCCCTATGCAATCCTCAAAGCAATCAGTTCATATAAAGATGCATGACTGTCAGCTGATGCGCTCCATAGTGATAATAGAAGCTGTTTCCCAAGCGGATTCTGTACGTACGTGATTTGATGCTGAGCTCAAGTGGACACTGGGTTTTGGGTGCGTGTTTGAACAGACATATACACATCATCATCATCATAATAATAATAACAGTAATAGCGGTTCATTCTGCTGTGACGACCCCAGATTAATAAAGGGACTAAGCCGAAAATGAATGAATGAATGAATAATAATAATAATAATAATAATAATAACAATAACATCTAGACATGTCGATCTTGTTGGGTTTTCTTTGAAACACATCAAATTTGGTCTTAAATGAGAATAAACAGTTAGGAAAACAGTCAAATGCTTTCAATATAGATCTGTGCAGTTTTAAAGTAACAGCTCTGTTTTTTAGTGTAATGAAACCAAAAAAATCTAAATGAGAGATTCATTCGCTGCTCTTCAATCAGAATGTTTAAATTATACAGTGAAGAAAAGATGAGATTTGATAACTTGATTCTATTTCTTTATAATAGCTAATAGTTTTAATGAGCTGAACTGTTTGCTAATTTATTTGCAGCTTTTTCTAATCTATACTAATTATTATATCCTTTGTAAATAATAATAAAAACGTAATTCTGATCTTTTCAGAAGTTTATTTGCAATGAAACAGCTCCAGATGAACATATTTATTTATTTATTTTTTTTCGGTGTAAGTATCCCTTATTTTTACATCCCAATGTTGACAGGTATGATTATGACTTAAAAGACAATGTTACCAAAATAATTTGATTTGATGGTTGATGAAAATACAGTAGAACGGGCTTAACCCTCAGGGGTCTGAGGTGATTTTGGGGCCCCTGAGATGTTTTGACATGCCCTGACATTTGTGCTAATTTCAGCTACTCATTACATGGTATTGGCCAACATGTATTTTATTTGTATTCAGCACAAACTGTGCTACAACAATATGTGACAATTATTGATGTACATGCTTGTGTTTTTTAGAAAAAAAATATTATGCGAGTGTTTAATAAACCCAGAGCTGATCCTGCCTGAAATGCTGTAGAAAACCAACTTCTTCATCATATTCTGTAACTGTACTACAGGTTTTTACTCGCTGCTGTGTTTCACCAAAGATTTGTCTGAGTGTCACGAATGGCGCACAGATCTGCCAACACACCTGCCACCAGAAAGAGTCAAGAGAGTTCGATATGAAGTCAAATATTTGACTGAATTCCCACGTATCCAGCCGACGCGAGCAATGTGCACAACATCCACTGAATAAGTTCATGTCTGTGTTTATTTCTCCTGAGGACACAATAATCCAACAACAGAGAAGAGCATCAAGTCCTCTGAGCAAACCTCTGAGCAATAACAGCTGCATCACGCATACTGTATGTGTGTGTGTGTGGGTGGGTGTCCTGGCGTTCATTACAAAACAAGTATAGCAATACCAGTAAATTTTGACCTTGTGGGGACATTTTATTCAAGCCAGGCTCATTATGGATATGTACCCCTGTCTACATTTCTGGAGAGTGCCAAATATGTCCCAGGAGCTACGTTTTTTTTGCAGTTTTTGTTATTGTGAATCCACTAGAGGCTGCTGTGTATGCTTTTTCAGATCTCAATGTTCTCTCGCAAGTGCCATTCACACCTGCTGTTCTCGCGTAAATCCACCAGAGGGCACTGTCGACTGATTGACCGATAAACTCGCCCACCCCCTTCCCTGAACTCAAAGGGCAGTGTTTTCCAAAGCGCCGATTAACCAGATCACCACCTTCCCTAAACCCAACCGATAGTGTTTTCAAAGGCAATCCAGATCCCTCACCTGATTTGTACCACATTTTCAGATTTTACCACATTCTCATCCTGTTATTTACTTGTTTATTTTATTTTTTTGCCTTTTGTTTAACCAGCTTCCTGGAACCATTCTTCACTGGACTCGAACCCCGTCATCGCAGTCAACTCTGCTCTGCATCTCAAGTTTGCCGTCTATGCGGTGAGCCACTGGGCAAACTGGTAACAGCAGGAAAGCCGTCCATACAGAGGTACTGTAAGCGGTCAGCTGGTAGTGCGAAAAATGACGGCGTTATACCGCCCCAGAGTGTTCGTTTTAAAGCCATAGATTCCTCTGGCTACATCATTTGCGATGACCAGAAATGTACACAGGGCTACGTTTTCAGAATGAGCCTATGTAGGATTTTTTGGTGCTTAAAAAAAGTGTATAAATCATCAATAATGATCATTTGGCAAAATAAAAGTGCAGATTATTTTCTAATTTGAGGGTTGGGTTTAGGGCTAGGGTTGGGGAAGAGGAGAGAATAATCAGTCTGTACTGTAGAAACATCAATACAGGTGTGGGAAGACCTCATGAAACACAAAACCCAATGTTTCTGTGTGTGTGTGTGTGTGTGTGTATATATGTGTGTGTATATATGTGTGTGTGTGTGTGTGCATGTATGTGAATATGTCTGCATTTGTGTGCTTGTGAGCAGGGGCGTTGCAAGTGGGGTGAAAAAGGGGGGCAATTTAAGGGCCCTGCGATGGCAAGCAAAGGTGCTTGCATGCCACCTTCATCCCCCATATTCCGCCGATCACCATATATACTGGGGGAAATAAGTATTGAACAAAGGTGCTGTTGACTTAAAATTTTCACCAGGTGTTAGCAACAAGCAAAGAAATCCATTCATTCATTCATTCATTTTCTTGTCGGCTTTGTCCCTTGCGGGGTCGCCACAGCGGAATGAACCGCCAACTTATCCAGCACCATCTCTGGGAACTTCCACACACACAATCACACTCATACACTACGGACAATTTTAGCTTACCCAATTCACCTGTACTGCATGTCTTTGGACTGTGGTGGAAACCGGAGCACCCGGAGGAAACCCACGCAAACGCAGGGAGAACATGCAAACTCCACACAGAAACGCCAACTGACCCAGCCCAGCCGAGGTTCGAACCTGCGACCCAGCGACGTTCTTGCTGTGAGGCAACAGCACTACCTACTGCGCCACTGCGTTGCCCTGAAATCCATTCAGTATATGCAAAAAAAAAACCCAAATGTAATTAGTTTACAAATGAATTTATGCGTATTAAAATGAAATGACACAGGGAAAAAAATATTGAACACATGAAGAAAGGAAGGTGTAGAAAGACATGGAAAGCCCAGACAGCAGCTGAAATCTCTCAGTAGTTCTTCAGCAACCCTCTGCTCTTCCTCAGTGTAAATGAATATCAGCTGCTTCAGTTCAACATCTGCATTAGCAACACTGAAAACACATCTGTTTAGCTGTGCCTTTACTGAATGAGCACTGTGCTACAGCCCACAGATCACACTACACTCAAAAAAGGTTGTTTTTTATTTTGCTTGATCAAACTACTTAATTAAAATGAGCTGAAACACAATTCTTGAGATTTCATTGGGACAACTTAATTTTTTAATGTTTAATCCACACAATTTTGTTAAAAGTGTTAAGTGAACTTAATCGATTTGTGTTGGGTCAACATGAATCAATTATGTGGAACCCTGCATTTTTTTTTACAGTGGATTATGTCTTTCTTTTCATTCCTTTTAACCTGTTTTAACATATTTTCATCTGTTTTTATTTTAATTAATTTTATAAAAAATTTAAAATAATTGTTTATTATTTTAATACTTTTTTTATTTTCTTGTTTCTTTTATTCATGTTTACATAAAGCACTTTGAATTGCCATTGTGTATGTAATGTGCTATATTAATAAACTTGCCGTGCCTTGACTTACATTAGCAGGAGGATGAAGATGAAACCAGGGTGGACATTTCAGCAAGACAAAGATCAAAAACACAGACAAGGATACTCTCAGATGCTTTCAGAGAAAGAAAATCAAGCTGTAGAATGGCCTAGCCAATCACCTGACCCCAATCCAATTAAAAATTCAAAATAAAGCTCAGATTTGATAGACGAGACCTACAGAACCATCAAGATTTTGACACTCTGTTAAAGTCTGTGAGAAACTCACACCTGAGCAACGCATGTGACTTCATTCTCCATATGAGAGACATCTTTAAGCTGATTTCTCGGCTTTCACTGCCTTTCTACACCTCCCTTTCTTCATGTGTTCAATACTTTTTTCCCTGTGTCATTTCATTTTATTACACATAACTTCATTTGTAAACTAATTACATTTGTTTTCTTTTCATATATTGATTTCTTTGGTTGCTATCAACATCTGGGGAAAATTTCAAGTCAACGACACCTTTAGAAATGGTGATGTGTAAACATAATAGTTTCAATAACTCATCTCTAATAACTGATTTCTTTATCTTTGTCATGATGACAGCACAAAATATCTGACTAGATATTGTTCAAGACACTAGTATTCAGCTTAAAGTGACATTTAAAGGCTTAACTTGGTTAATTAGGGTAAAGTTAGGGTAATTAGGCAAGTTATTATATAACAGTGGTTTGTTCTGGAGACAATCCAAAACTAATATTGCTTAAGGGGGCTAATTATATTGACCTTAAAATGGGCTTTAAAAAATGAAAAACTGCTTTTATTCTAGCCGAAATAAAACAAATAAGACTTTCTCCAGAAGAAAAAATATTATAGGAAACACTGTGAAAAATTCCTGAATCTGTTCAACATCATTTGGAAAATATTTGAAAAAGAAAATCACATAATTTTATAACTGCAACTGTACATCCTGGATGAGCTGTGGGTGAGTAAATGAACAGGAAATGTTCATTATTTGGGTGAACTATCCTTTTAAAAGTGTGACTGCCGCTTCCCTGCATTTATGTCTGATTGCATTTGTTCTCCACAGCCTATAATGGCCAGTCATGCGTGATTTTTAATGTACACAGGTGGGAGGTTTGGATGCGGTCGCGCCGTGCTCTGCTTTGACCGTTTGAGTGTTGAATAATTGCAGGCTGTTGGGGTTTTAAAAGAGAACGGGTCGAGTAAACCTCGCCAGGAAATTAGCCTTGGCTGTGCATTAAACACAGGCCATCAGCACCTGCACACATTAAAGCACATTAAAACCCAAAGGTGAACATTTCAGCGAGATGACGGCGATTCGGCAGATGTTTGTCACGCCGCTCTCACTGCGATGAACTGCTAATCAATTAAACACCTCCTACCATCTGCAAACATCCATAAACAGCAGCGCTTTCATGCACTGCCACGTGTTTTATGAACTGACTGCAAGCAAGCATCTGAAAACGTCATTTTTCAAAGTTGTATATTCATTCATTCATTCATTTTCTTTTCGCCTTAGTCCCTTTATTAATCTGGGGTCGCCACAGCGGAATGAACCGCCAACTTATCCAGCATATGTTTTACACAGCGGATGCCCTTCCAGCCACAACCCATTACTGGGAAACACCCATACATTCTCATTCATACTCATACACTATGGACAATTTAGCCTACCCAATTCACCTATACCACATGTCTTTGGATTTGTTGGGGAAACCGGAGCACCCGGAGGAAACCCACATTTATATAAAGGTAACACTTTTGTTTGAGTAACAATTCACACCATTTACTACTGGCTTATTACATGTCTATTATTAAGATATTAACTGCTTATTAGTGTTTATAAAGTATGACTTTATTTTACATATCTAACACCTAAACCCAACTGCTACCTTACTGACTATTGGTTTGTTAATAGCGTGAATTATGCATTAAATTGAAGTGTGACCTAATACATGACTTTGTTTTTAGTATATTCATATGTACAGTTGAATTCAGAATTATAAGGCCCCCCCCCTGAATTATTAGCCCCCTGTTTATTTTTTCCCCAATTTGTGTTTAACGAAGAGAAGATTTTCTTCAACACATTTCTAATCATAATAGTGTTAATAACTCATCTCTAATAACTGATTTATTTTCTCTTTGTCATGATGACAGTAAATAATATTAGACAAGATATTCTTCAAGACACTTCTATACAGCTTAAAGTGACATTTAAAGGCTTAACTAGGTTAATTAGATTAACTAGGCAGGTTAGGGTAATTAGGCAAGTTATTGTATAATGATGGTTTGTTCTGTAGACTATTGGGAAAAAATAAAGCTTAAAGGGGCTAATAATATTGACCTTAAAATGGCTTTTAAAAAATAAAAATCTGCTTTTATTCTAGCCGAAATAAAACAAATAAGACTTTCTCCAGAAGAAAATATATTATCAGACATACTGTGAAAATTTCCTTGTTCTGTTAAACATCATTTGGGAAATATTTAAAAAAGAAAAAAAAAAATCAAAGGGGGGCGAATAATTCTGATTTCAACTGTATATATAGTTTTGGTAATGCTAAACAATAAGGTTGCTTTGGTTATTGTTAGTTAATGTATTTACTAACATGAACAAATAACAATCCATACAATAATTACAGTATTTATTCATCTTTTTACTGTAAATGTTAGTAAAGAAAAATGTGCTTAACTAAGATATTAATTAATGTTAACTAAGATATAAAATTAATGTAGATTTTAATAATGCATTAGAAATGTAGAACTGTGAGTAATAAATTATGTACAGGTAATGTTTATTATTAGTTCATGTTATTAAATATACAGTTATATATAAATATAGTAAATATAAACATTATATATATATATATATATATATAGAGAGAGAGAGAGAGTTAACTTACATTAACTAATGAAACCATATTGTAAAGTATGACCATAAATTCATATATATATATATATATATATATATATATATATATATATATATATATATATATATATATATATATATATATATATATATATATATATATATATATATATATATATATATATTTTTTTTTTTATTGAATTTAATAGGACAAAATTTAACCCACTATTTGGTTTAGTCCATATTTTCGGTTTAAATAACCCAGCATTTCTTAGATTGAATACTATAATGAGGAAAAAAGTTAAAAAGCAATAAATTATTATTATTGTTAATAATAATAATGGTAATAATAATAAAAATTATAATAATTATAATTACAATAATGCAATAATAAATAAATAAACAAACAAACACATTAATTAATTAATTAATTAATTAATTAATTAATCAAATAATTAATTAAAAAAATCAACAAACTTTGCAATGAAGAAAAAAAAATGTAAACCAAAAGCGAAAAAGCTACATGAATAATAATAATAATAATAATAATAATAATAATAATAATAATACAATACTAAATAAATAAACAAACAAACAAACAAATAAAAAATAAATATTGTAATGAGGAATAAAATTATGTAAACTAAAAGCTAAAAAGCAATAAATGAAAAAAATTAAATAAATAATAATAATGCAATACTAAACAAACAAACAAACAAACAAAGAAACTAACTAACTAACTAACTAACTAACTAACTAACTAACTAACTAACTAACTAACTAACTAACTAACTAACTAACCAACTAACTAACTAACTAACTAACTAACTAACTAACTAACTAACTAACAAATACATAAATACATAAATAAATAAACCAAAATATGTCAATACAAAAACAATAAATCTAAATTTGTTCTGTCTATACCTAATTTGTATCTATGTAAAAGTAATTTGCTTCTACCTAAAACGTGGTGGGTCTAAAACATGCTTAATCAAAACTAAAAATTGCAGTACTCATCAGAGATCAAAGAGCGATTTCATAAAATTAAACCAGAATTCATGTTTAATTCATAGTGTTACTTGCCTTTTTTTTCTGTAATTGTAACATTTACAAGAAAAAATGTTTCTTAAATATGCTTAATTTGATTCATATTCACCACTGTACTGCAATAAAGCACATCTGTATGTGTGTAATACAGCAATAAAATACAGCTGTACTATAACATACTTTATATGTTTTTATAATTCATCATTTAAAGAGTTCTAGTTCATGCTGAGGTGGTTTTGTAGGGATATAAAGCCATAAAAATAAATGATTGATTCCTCCTGCAGCTGAATTTACATGACAGATTTCACAGCGTGTTTATGCCTTTGCTGAATTTTCACTATAGCAGTAGATCCATAATGTTTATGAGATTTCTAATAGCCTAAGTGTCTGTGCAAAGAGACACACAGCCTTACACCTGAAAAACCTGCAAACAGCAAGGAAAAAAATAAATAAATAAATAAAACAACAGTTCTGTCCTCCAGACGACTCTTTCAATGAGGACACAAACAGAGGACGCGCTGAACTTCACACTGCAGGAGACTCAATATATGGATGCTTCTATGCAACATGCTGAAATTCACATGATGCATGAATTGTGCATAAGCATGTAATAAACAGCAGCATATATGAGCATTTACACAGGATTTTAATTAAGCTATAATGTTGGAAATAGCATGTTCTAATTTAACTGCAATTATTTTAATTTAAAAATTATTAGGAAATATTTTTATGATCAGCATAATGTATAATCACTTGCAAAAAATTGTTTATTAGTTCAAAATATGTTTATTTCAAATTCTGACGTTCATTAAATAAATAAAAAAATCAGATAAATAAATAAATAAATGTCAGATAAATAAATATCACTTAAATAAATAAATATCAGATAAATATATAAATAAATAAATATCAGATAAATAAATATCAAAAATAAATAAATAAATATATGATGAATAAATAAATACATAAACAAACAAACAAATAAATAAATATCAGATAAATAAATAAATAAATATTAGATAAATAAATAAATATCAGATAAATAGATAAATTAATAAATAAATATAAGATAAACAGATAAATGAATAAATAAATAAATATCAGATAAATAAATATCAGATAAATAAATATATAAATAAATAAATAAATATCAGATAAATAAATATCAGATAAATAGACAAATGAATAAATAAATAAATATCAGATAAATAGATAAATGAATAAATAAATAAATAAATATCAGATAAATATAAAAATAAATAAATATTAGATAAATAAATATCAACAACAAAACACACCCTAAGAAACGTATTTCAGATTCACCAAACTGTAGACAGCGCCCTCTAGTGGATTTGTCATATAAAATGCAGAACAAAACAAACTCTAACTAGTGTATTTAATAATCAAAAAATGTAGACAGCGCCCTCTAGTGGATTTGTCATCTGAAACAAATAAGAAAACACACCCCAAGTAACGTATTTTAGATTCGCCAAAATGTAAACAGCGCCCTCTAGTGGATTTGTCATATGAAATGCAGAACAAAACATACTCTAACTAGTGTATTTAAGATTAAAAAAATGTAGACAGCGCCCTCTAGTGGATTTGTCATCTGAAACATACAACAAAACACACCCTAATTAACGTATTTCAGCTTTGGAAAAATGTAGACACCCTCTAGTAGATTTCTCATCTTACAATCTCCTTGAAAACTACCAATGAATCCACATTTCCTCTGTCTTTCATTCACCCTTTCACAAAACAAACAACACGCATATAAACACACAGACGAACACGAGCTGGACAGATCCATCAGTACATCCTTCACTCGAGTGCCGGCGGCCACATCACTAGCATTAAATCGTCCTACAGAAACACACACACACTGTCAAACATAGGACACGTCAATCAGCAGACACATCCGCTAAAACACTGAGTAATTACTGCATCATCTTCATCATCTTCATCATCATCATCATCACAGCCGTATTCATACACTGTATTCATCACTGGACATCTGCAGCTCTTATAAACCACAGTGAAGTCTATGGGGCCCGGAAAGGGATTTTTAATAATGGGGTTTGAAGTAGACAACAGACTCAGAATCCATAGCAATGCCAGAGATCACTGGTCTAAACCAAAACAGTGCTGTGGCGTAGCAAATAAAGTAATATAAAAGAGAATAAAATAAAATAAAATAAAATTTAATAAATAAATAAATTTATTAAAATTAAATAAGAATTCAATAAAAAATGTTAATGAATGAATGAATGAAT
>LR812536.1:66157053-66174553 GCA_903798195.1 Danio kyathit
ATTTATTCTAAATATATTATCATTAATCCACACATACAATAAAAACCCCATCAAATCAAATAAATAAATCCCTATTCACTGATATCATGTCAGTGTAAAAGCCAACAGCAGAGGAGCAGTAATTATCTCCTACACACGTGTCAAACACCAGTGAGCATCAGATGCAGAGAAACACACAGCAGGACGGACGTGTTTGTGTGTTTTCACATCAGCGCAGTTGTCCAAGTGTTTTAGCGGAGCTGTTTGGCCTGAGGATCTGAACCCTTCTGGAGGACGTGTGCTGTTTGGCCAGCGGGACGATGCCGAGCAGGACACACTGCAAATCATCAAGGCATAAAGCACACAAGAACAGCAGACACTCTCAAGAATCATATTTAAAAAAACTGCTGCAGAATGAAAGCGTTTCGCCTCCGGACCACAACATCACCTCAGCCAAACCTGCAGAGTAAACACTTCATTTGATCTGAGATTTCTACCTGGCAAACCGGACTTCATTTCTAGTGCACGACTAAACCGAGAGGAAATGAGGGCACCTTCACGTGTGTCAAAGCAGGCAATTCATTTTAAAGGGACTCATTCATTCATTCCCTTATTTATAGGGGTCGCCACAGTGGAATGAACCACCAACTATTCCAGCATATGTTTTACACAGTGAATGCCCGTCCAGCTGCAACCCAGCACTGGGACACACCCATACACACTCATTCACACACACACTCATACACTATGAAGAATTAAGTTCATCTAATTCACCTATAGCACATGTCTTTGGACTGTGGGGTAAACGGGAGCACCTAGAGGAAGCCCATGCCAACACGGGGAGAACATGCAAACTCCACACAGAAACGCCAGCTGACAGTGCTGGATTTAGGCATGGGCAATGTGCGCGATCGCCCAGGACTAGAGGAGGCATAGAGACACCCCAGACCCCCCCCAGCTCACTCTTCACTTTCGTCCACGCCACCACCTCTACTCCCCCTTCTGCGACACCTCCCCACCCCCCTCGCTCCTCACTTTCGTTCCACGACGACCATCCCCCCTCCCCCCCCCCGGCCACTTGTTTATTTTTCCTTTTATTTTTCCTTTGACACCCCCCCCCCTCCTCCGCAACACCCTGCCGATCTCCCCGAACTGCTATTCATATTTATTTTCCCCCTTTTCTCTTTCGTCCGTGACACCAACAAACCCCGCCAACCCGCCAAGTGGCCCAGCCAGGACTCAAACCAGCAACCTTCTTGCTTTGAGGCCACAGTGCTAACCACTGAGCCACCGTGCCACCCTAAAGGGGGCTTTTTATGCAAAAATCACTTTTATAAGGTGTGTGGTGACAGTGTGTGATTATAAGCAGCTTCTTATGGTATCAATTATATTAGTTATAATCAGACTTGATAGAAACAGTCTGCAGAAACACTCTGACATTCTCCCTTTGTACATGTCATCAGAGGGGGAAAGCCCCGCCCACTAGTGACCATCTCCACTGATTAGCATAGAATGCATATCTTGTTTTTGAATCTGCCACTATGCTGATGTACAGACATTTGTAGCTCCACCCTCTTTTGAAAACATCACAATCTCATTTGAATTTAAAGCGACAGTCACCAAAAAAAAAAACAACAACAATTAGTATCAAAGCCTAAAAGGGTCAGTTTCAAAGAGTTAGAAAACATTATGTGCAATTTTGAGGTGGAACTTCACAACACACAATATAGACTTACAACAACAAAACTCACCCTAAGAAACGTATCTCAGATTCGCAAAAATATAGACAGCATCCTCTGGTGGATTTGCCATCTGAAACATGCAACAAATCACACCCTAAGTAATGCATTTCAGATTCGCCAAAATGTAAACAGCGCCCTCTAGTAGATTTGTCACTGAAAATGTACAACAAAACATACTCTAAGTAATGTATTTAAGATTCAGAAAATATAAATAGTGCCCTCTAGTGGTTTTGTTATCTGAAATGTACAACAAATCACACCCTAAGTAATGTATTTCAGATTCGCCAAAATGTAGACAGCGCCCTCTAGTGGATTTGTCATCTGAAACATACAACAAAACTCACCCTAAGAAACGTATTTCAGGTTCCCCAAAATGTAAACAGTGCCCTCTAGTGGATTTGTCACTGAAAACGTACAACAAAACACACTCTAAGTAATGTATTTAAGATTTAGAAATTATAAATACCACCCTCTAGTGGTTTTGCTATCAGAAATGTACAGCAAATCACACCCTAAGTGATGTATTTCAGATTCGCCAAAATGTAAACAGCGCCCTCTAGTGGATTTGTCACTGAAAACGTACAACAAAACTCACCCTAAGTAACGTATATCAGATTCGCCAAAATGTAGACAGCGCCCTCTAGTGGATTTGCCATCTGAAATGTACAACAAATCTCACCCTAAGTAACGTATATCAGATTCGCCAAAATGTAGACAGCGCCCTCTAGTGGATTTGCCATCTGAAATGTACAACAAATCTCACCCTAAGTAACGTATTTCAGATTCGCCAAAATGTAGACAGCGCCCTCTAGTGGATTTGTCACTGAAAACGTACAACAAAACTCACCCTAAGTAACGTATATCAGATTCGCCAAAATGTAGACAGCGCCCTCTAGTGGATTTGTCACTGAAAACGTACAACAAAACTCACCCTAAGTAACGTATATCAGATTCGCCAAAATGTAGACAGCGCCCTCTAGTGGATTTGTCACTAAAAACGTACAACAAAACTCACCCTAAGTAACGTATATCAGATTCGCCAAAAAACATTATTAGAAAACATTCATTTACATCTTATAAAAATGACCTTTGATGTTGAAAATTCAACTCTACAGTTTAACAAAGTGACTTTAATTGACATTTTAGTCGTTAGATAATACTAATAAAATATAAGAAATATAAATATAAGAAATATAAGAAATAATATAAATAGAAATAAGTCTGTAAAATAACAGAAAATGCATAATATTCAACACCAACCAAGACACTATTTTACTTTAAACACTATTAAAAATGCTCATAAAGTCGCTTCTGCAAACTTCTCAAGATTAAAATATGCTGGAAGAAAGATCAAGGTCCCATAATGCAAATCAAAAGCAGAAAAAAGCAGAGAAAAAATTAAAACATGAAGCACAAAATACAGAAAACTGCTAATTTAGGGAAATGTTTTACAGTGTAAGTCAACAATATGAGAAAATAAGTCATTATTATTAGAAAATGTGTCATTAATATGAAATTCTAAGTCACTATTATGAGTCAGTTTCTCATTATTCATTCATTCGTTTGTTAGTCCCTTGTTTATACGGGGTCGCCACAGCGGAATGAACCGCCAACTATTCCAGCACATGTTTTACATAGTGGATACCCTTCCAGCTGCAACACCCATACACACTCTTTCACACACACACACACACTACGGTCAATTTAGTTCATTAATTCCCCTATAGCGCATGTGTTTGGACTGTGGGGGAATCTAGAGCACCCGGAGAACATGCAAACTCCACACAGAAATGGGGGCTCGAACCAGTGACCTTCTTGCTGTGAGGCCAAAGTGCTATTCAATGAGTCACCATGCTACCTGTTTCTCATTATTATTATGACTTGAAAATTATTATTTTATTTTATGGCAGGAATGGGCAGGTGCATGAAAATCAAGCCTGCCGGTATAAAATCTGCTTTTTTATTTTTTTTTACGTGGACTGGAAAACATAATTTTGTAGCCCTTTTCTGTTTCAATGTGATAATGCCGCTTGTGCACAAAGCGGAGTGTGTGAAGAAATGGTGTACTGGACAAAGCCCATTGAACACCTTGAGATAAATTGGAGGCTGACTGTGAGTCATTGTGTTTAAATGGGACTAAATCTCTGCCGCAACTTGAGAAATGCTCCAACATCAAGCAGAAAAAGCCTTTCCAGACACTGTTTGAGCTGAAAGACGCGGCCGACTTCTTATTAATGCCTATGGTTTTCAAACTAGAACTGCTCAGAAAGCAACGTACAGGTGTTTTTGAGTCTTTTTGAGTTAAGTTCGTGTTGTGACGTTTGTGAGTTTTGTGAGCTTGCAAATTGTTCTTAAAGTAAAGCGTATGCAATCCTATATAGACCTCTGACATGTAGATATATATGCAAATTACATATATGATATACAAGTTATTGTTTCATTCATTCATTTTCATCCACTTTTCACAGGAGAGAACCCCAGACTTCACTCTCTCCACAGACACTTCCTCCAGCTCCTCCGGGGGAATCCTAAGGCATTCCCAGGCCAGCTGAGAGACATAGTCCCTCCAGCCTGTCCTGGGTCTTCCCCGAGGCCTCCTCCCGTTGGGACATGCCTGGACCACCTTCCTAGGTAGGCGTCCAGGAGGCATCCGAAACAGATGCCCGAGCCACCTCAGCTGACTTCTCTCGATGTGGAGGAGCAGCGGCTCTACTCCAGGGTGACAGAGCTTCTCACCCTATCTATAAGAGTGCGCCCTGCCACCCTTTGAAGGAAACTCATTTCGGCCTAATTTTTCAGTCATGACCCAAAGCTCATGACCAAAGGTGACAGTAGGAACGTAGATTGACCAGTAAATCGAGAGCTTTGCCTTTCGGCTCAGCTCCTTCTTCACCACAACGGACTGGTACATCAACTGCATTACTGCTGCACCGATCCGCCTGTCAATCACACGCTCCATCCTTCCCTCATTCGTGAACAAACCCCAAGATACTTGAACTCCTCCACCTGGGGTAAAGACTTTCCTCCAACCTATAGATGGCAAACCACTTTTTTCCGGTGGAGCACCATTTAACAAGTTATGACATACATATATATATATATATATATATATATATATATATATATATATATATATATATATATATATATATATATATATATATATATATATATATATATAAATACATATTTGTATATAAATATATATATTCTAAAATATTGGTCTTTTACACATACAATACTATTTTAAAATATGCATTTATTTTTTATTTATTTTATTTTATTATTTTAATTTTTAAAATTAATTTATTGATTGATTAATTTCTTTATAATTTTCAAATTAATTAATTTGGTTATTAATGAATTGGTATTATTAAAATTAAATTATTTAAAATTATTATATGTAAAATTATGTATTATTGTTTTTCATTTATTTATGCTATTTTTTCTAATGTTGTAATTTTTATTTATTTATTTCTATTATTTAAAAATAATATATATATATATACTTAAACTTATTTTTTTTAAACATTGGATTTACAAATATGTTCAATACATAAGCCAATGTTTTCATATACGACCATATAACAGTAAATATTTTTATATCCAATAGTTATTCCAATATATATACTGTCACGACAACCAGCGATCTAGTCCTTGCAGATCACTGGAAAACATTCACTATCACCCAGACTACACATCTGCCACTAAAATGAACTACAACTCCCATCATGCACGCACACACACCAGTTCCAGATTTCCGATGATTGCACACACACAGCTGTAGTTCTTGAAGACTGATTAGATCAGGGGTGCCCAAACTTTTTCTTTTAACGGGCTGAAAACCAACCTTGACTGAGGGCTTGAGGAATATATTTACACGTAAATTTGCCATGGGTAATTTCCTAATTTATTTGCTAATAATTAAAAATAACTAGAAAATGTAGAAAACTAGAAAAAACATAATCCCATTTATAACACAATCGAGTTCAATGTTGAATACAATCGAGCTGCCCCTGTCTTTGTCTTTGATTTGCTCGCTGATGTCTTGTCCATTACCTGTCAAGTGAGAGTCTTTACATTTTAAAAGTCTGATTTATTTACAACATTTAATTGAAACCTTTAATTTCAGTTGGCTTTTGTATTGCCATTTTATTTTTATTTTTTATAGCTCAGCAATAAAACAAACAAACAACAGGTTACGTTAAATTCAAAATCACAATCTCTGTCAAAGGTATTCGCCAAAACCACCTTCACATTCCACCTTCCCATTCTTTCTCCCTCTCTTTTCAGATGGGACGGTGGGCCAAATCAAAGGCTACCATGGGCCAACTTTGGTCATCTCTGGGTTAGATGGATTATATAATCACCTCACATTCTCACACACATTGCTGAGTCTTGTTTGTTGTAACATTATGAAGCGTTCTTGTCTTGCCTTGTCGTGTTTCCTCACCATTGCCTTGTTTATAGCTTATGTTGTTTTGCCGCCTGTATCAACCTCGTTGCCTGTGACCACAACTACGCTTTTGGATTATCCTCATGATACCATTTGTTCCTGTTTTGTCTATTACTTGTCTGACTCAGAATTAATAAACTGCATTTGGACCCTCACCCCTGTTGACTCCCCATGTAACATAAACAAACATTTTTTTGCAATATTTTAAAATGTGCATATAAAATAACTAAAATCTAAACTTGTATGTCACATATTTTCATTTTGCATATGTATCAGACTCCTACATGGCATGTGAAAATGACACACAAAAAAAGTCATTTTGTTTTTAATTGATGAGCATGTCAGACCTGATTACTCAAAGATGATTGAAGACGTCTTACAAGGATTAAATTGAACAATCGCAACGATTCATCACGCCGTGTTGAATAATAGTTAACATAACAAATGAGCATGAAATGGGAAATTCATGGAGAGGGACTGAAGCAAAAGAAGCGTTCCACAAACCTTGATCTATTAATTACTCAAAATCATATCCATCTTCTTGGAAGTGGCTTTGAAATTAAGATTTAGGAGGACATTAGATTAATTGTAGAGAGCAGGTGGGAAAGCAGCAGCACCCCGGGAGAGAGACGGTGGGAGAAAAAAATAAAAAATATAAAGAGACAGACAGAGACGGGGTGATATTTGTCAGCTCTTAAACTGAATTGAGGGAGGATTTTGAGCCCTTCTGCGCGTGCCACTCCCTGAAGAACTGTAGCCGGGATTTTTTCCAGGCCTGGCCATCTGTTCCTGTCGCTCCGTGCCAAGAAAAAAGCCAACAAAAAACCGAACCCACTTCATGTCTCCGGATGGGGGATGCATGAGCGAATGAGTGTATTTGCAGAGCTGCTTCTATATTTGCTTGTGTGAGTTTGGGTGTTGTGTATGGAGACCTGGCCGTCGGTTTGACTGCTGTTATTTTATTGCTTTTCTTTTTTTGTGTGATTAAATATGCATTTTGTGCATGTGTGAGAGGGCAGGGAGCGGATGTCTGATAACCAGAACAGTCAGGCTGGAGAGATACTGCACCTTCTGGCTAGCTTTCCATGTCGCCAGGCATATCAAAAACAACAACAACAACAGCAACAGCGATGAAGGAAAGAAGAGGAAATGGAAGGGAAAGGTAAATAAAAGAAAATAAAAGGAAAGAAAGGGAAGGGAAGGTGTTAAGAAAGTAAATTCAAATTAAAAGAGAAAAAAGGAAAAGGGAAACTGTGGAAAGGAAATTAAAAGGAAGAAATGGAAAGAAATGGGAAAGTTGTAAAAAAAAGGAGGGGGGTAAAGGGATAAAAGAAAAGAAGCTGTCGGGAAAGGAAAGAAAAAATGCAATGAAAAGTTCACTTCAAAGGGAAAAGGAAAGGAAATGAAAGCAAAAGAAAGGAAAGGAAAGGTAATTAAATGAAGGAAAGGAAGGGAAGCAAAAGAAAGGAAAGGAAAGGAAATTAAATGAAGGAAAGGAAAGGAAAGGAAAGCAAAAGAAAGGAAAGGAAAGGAAAGGAAAGAAAATTAAATGAAGGAAAGGTAATTAAATGAAGGAAAGGAAAGGAAAAGCAAGGAAAGGAAAGGAAATTAAATGAAGGAAAGGAAAGGAAAGCAAGGAAAGGAAAGGTAATTAAATGAAGGAAAGGAAAGGAAAGGAAAGGAAAAGAAAGGAAAGGAAAGGAAATTAAATGAAGGAAAGGAAAGGAAAGGTAACTAAATGAAGGAAAGGAAAGGAAAGGAAAGGAAAGCAAAAGAAAGGAAAGGAAATTAAATGAAGGAAAGGAAAGGAAAGGAAAGGAAAGGAAAGGAAATTAAATGAAGGAAAGGAAAGGAAATTAAATGAAGGAAAGGAAAGGAAGAAAGGGAAAGGAAATTAAATGAAGGAAAGGAAATAAAGGAAATGAAGGAAATGAAATGAAGAAAAGAAAAGGCAATTAAATGAAGTAAAGGAAAGAAAATTAAATGAAAGAAAGGAAAGGAACTAAAGGAAGAAGAAAAGGAAAGGAAATGAAGGAAAGCAAAGAAAAGGAAAGGAAATGAAGAAAAGGAAATGAAGGAAAGCAAAGAAAAGGAAAGGAAATGAAGGAAAGCAAAGGAAAGGAAGAAAAGGAAATTAAGGAAAGGAAAGCAAAGAAAAGGAAATTAAATGAAGAAAAGAAAAGGCAATTAAATGAAGGAAAGGAAGGAAAATTAAATGAAAGAAAGGAAAGGAACGAAAGGAAGGAAGAAGAAAAGGAAAGGAAATGAAGGAAAGCAAAGAAAAGGAAAGGACATGAAGAAAAGGAAATGAAGGAAAGGAAATTAAACGAAGGAAAGCAAAGGAAAGGAAATGAAGAAAAGGAAATAAAGGAAATGAAGAAAAGGAAAGGGGAAATGGAATAAAGGAAATTAAAAGAAAGGGAAATATGTAAAGAAAATTGAGATATTTAAACTGGAAACCGGAAAGGAAACAAAAGGGAAAAGTGTAAAGACGTGCAAATGGTAAAAGGAGGTTTTAAAGGGATAAAAGAAAGGAAACTGTCAGGAAACAATAAAAGACAAGTGAAATTGAAAGGGGAAAAGGAAGTGTAAATGAAAAAAGGAAAAGAAAGGGGAAATTAAAAAGAAACAATTTGGAAAGGAATTGGAAAGTGGTAAAAAAGGGGGAAATTAAAAGAAAGGAAAATAATCTGGAAAGATCCTGACAGAAAGGGCAGAAAGGAAGATTTAAAGGGGATCATGTTAAAGGAAGTGTGTGGGAAAATAAAGGAAAAGGACAGAAAATGGAAAAGACAGGAGCAGAACAGAACGGAGACAGAAGGGAAAGTGGAAGAAAGGTGATGGACACGATTGAAAAAAGAAAGAAAGTGATAGTGGTAAAGGGAATGAAAGCATTAGGAAGGGGCAAAGAAAAAAGGAAATGAAAGGAAATAGATGAAGAGGTGCTGGAGCTGTACACAACAGGAAATGAAAGAACATGGACAGGCCAAGAGAGGAGAAGAGGAGGACAGAAAGTAAATGATCTGGGCTGCATGGAAAGGAAAGGAAAGAAATGGAAGGCAAGAAATGGAAAGGAAAGGAAATGAAGGTAAAGGAAAGAAAAGAAAAATGGAAAGAAAATGTAAAATAAAAGTGAAAGCGAAAAGGAAACTGCAAATTAAATTTAAATTTTTTTTTTTAAATTAAAAAAGGAAAGGAAATGAAGGAAACGAGGAAATGAAGGAAAGGAAAGGAAAGGAAATGAAGCTAAAGGAAAGGAAGGAAAGGAATGGAAAGGAAATTAAGGAAAGGAAAGGAAAAGAAAAGAAAGGAAAAGAAAGGAATGGGACGGAAAGGAAAGGGAAGAACAGGAAAGGAAAGGAAAGGAAAGGAAAGGAAAGGAAAGGAAAGGAAAGGAAAGGAAAGGAAAGGGAAGGACAGGAAATTGAATAAGAAAAAGGGAAACTAGAAAAATGAAAGGCAAAGGAAAGGAAATGACAGGGAAAAATGGAAAGAATAGGAAAATTGTAAAAACAAAAAGGAGGGGGCTAAATAGATAAAAGAACAGAAACTGTCAAGAAAAGAAAGAAAACTTTAAAGAAACGTGAAATTGAAAGGGAAAAGGGAAAGGAAATGAAACGAGACATGAACAGGACAAGAAAGAGTCAATCAAAAGAACAAATCAAATGAACGGGAATAAGCTGGACAGAAAATGGAAAGAAAAAGAGAATTGGAGCAGAAGTGATTCTATTACTGCGAGATAACTCTATCTGCCTCTGACTCCATCATTGGAGATAAACTCAGATTCTTGGATCATGTGTGTGATATTGCAGACACAACATCATGGAGTGTGTGACAGTTCACCAACTCTAATAATCTATCAGTGCAAAACTATTGTAATGGCACACAGTAAAGATCAGCTGGTTGTTGATTTAACAGCAGTTCATGAATAGTAAGGCCTTTCATTTTCCTCCATGCACTGTAAAGATTTTTTTTCTAAACTTGGAGGCTCCTAAAATGTTTCATTCATTCATTTTTTTTTATTTTTTTATTTTTTCATTCATTCATTCATTCATTCATTCATTCATTCATTCATTCATTCATTCATTCATTCATTCATTCATTCATTTTTATTTTTTTATTCATTCATTCATTCATTCATTTTTATTTTTTTATTTTTCATTCATTCATTCATTCATTCATTCATTCATTTTTATTTTTTTATTCATTCATTCATTCATTCATTCATTCATTTTTATTTATTTATTCATTCATTCATTCATTCATTCATTCATTCATTCATTCATTCATTCATTTTTATTTTTTCATTCATTCATTCATTCATTCATTCATTCATTTTTATCCATTCTTTCATTCATTCATTTTTTTATTCATTCATTCATTCATTCATTTTTTATTTTTTTATTCATTCATTCATTCATTCATTCATTCACTCATTGTTTTTTATTCATTCATTCATTCAATTTTTTTATTTTTAAATTTATTTATTCATTCATTTATTTATTCATTCGTGAATTTTTTTATTCATTCATTCATTTTTTTTATTTATTCATTTATTCATTCATTTTTTATTCATTCATTCATTTATTTATTTTTTATGTTTTTATTCATTCCTACATTCATTCATTCATTCATTTTTTTATTTATTCATTCATTCATTCATTCATTCATTTTTAATTTTTTATTTATGTTATTCAGACTGTGCAGAACAAAAAATTGAGTAACAGGGAACCAAAATGTGTTGAACAGAACAAGTAAGAAGGAAATTAAACTAGACAGAAAAGATAAAATAATAGAAGAGAACATGACAGGAAATACACACAACACAGAAACAGACGGGACCGAGTAAAGCCGAGCGCAGGAACGAGACAAAGGATTGATACACAGTTTGCCATTCAACAGATCTAGTTTGCATTATAGTGATTTAAAGTGACAAGTGGATGTGGGGGTCGCAAGTCACTGGCATTGTTACTTTGGGGGTCGCGGGTTGAAAAGTTTGGGAACCCCTGCTTTAATGCACTCCTGAATTGGGCTCACACATACTTCAACAATGTTGATAAGCCATGGTGGGCATTTCTCTCTGTCTCATGCTGAACGCAATTGACCAATCGCAATAGACTGGGTCATCGGACCAATCAGTGCAGATTAGCATCGCGCAAAGGAGGAGTTTGGGAACAAATGAATCACTGAACTAATCATATGGGAGTCATTGCAATAATTAGGTAAAAATAAATGCATATTATAAGACACAAAAAAGTGTTTTTTGAACTTGCATGCAGATCAGCCTGTTGTTAGAGACCCCTAGAAGCAAAATATGACCCTTTATAATGCATAATAGGGGCTCTTTAACTCAAAAAAGCCTGCTTTTGAGTGAAGGTCTCGGTCGTTAGATCGCCCCCTGAGGGCTGGCTGCAGTACAAGTCATAAAGCCCGCCTCCTCCGTGTTAATAAAGGAGAAAAAAATTAATTACACTTGCAATAAAATGTTCCGGAAGATGGTTCTGGTCAGTTAAGGCACTGGTTATCAGCTGATATAGGTGCAGATCTTCATTTCTGTAAACAGTATGTTTTGAGCAGTAATTTAATACTGGGTGTGTCATCGTGATTGACAGCTGTGATTGACAGTTTCTCAAAGCAGACGTCGGAGCTTTGCAGGAGACTGAAATGTTATTATTCCATTTCTGTGTTATTTTACCATGATAAAATGAGTTTCTCAGCAGTAAACTATAGTTTCTAACATACAGGACCTGGTGGAACACTGTTTATTTTGTAAGGTCATGGCCTTATCAGTTTAGCTGAGACACGCCTAATCATCCAGATATCAAAATACACTCGGGCCAGTTCCGGCTAGACTCTCGCCTGCTGGAAACTTACCCCTTGTCCCGACTCCGTCTGCTGTACCTACTATCCACCCATCCATCCCTTCATTCATCCATCTAAATATCAGCAATAAATATCTATTAATCCATCCATCCATCTAAATATCAAAAATAAAGATATATCCATCCATCCATCCATCCATCCATCCATCCATTCCTTTACCCACCCATTCATCCACCCATCCATCCATGCCTATGGACTCACTGCCCGATTCCGGCCCGAGTCAATCGGGCCAGATGCGGTGGCCGTTAGCGAGTCGACACTGCCGCATCCGAGCCGGAATCGTCCCGCAAGTAATGTGCGCTGCGGCTTGGAGCTGGCGTGATTAAATCTTCATTATATAAAACCTCACCTTTGTTAACGTTATTACAACCATTTGTGTTGATAAAACAGCAAACGCAGGCTACTATGTAAACGCAGAGTGTACATTAGCGAGCCTTTGTTATAGTGCAGACACCCGCGGTCAAGTGAGAGTTCGGGGGGCATGGTTGATTTGATGTACAAGCGTTTGGTTAGAAGTTCGTTTCCGCAGCTCCTCCTCTGGCTCCATCAGGCAGTCCTTCTGCGCATGCCCAGGCTCCAATTTCAGCAGTCTTTTGCGACAGATTGTGCCCGTCACGAGGTGTTTTTTCCTTCACAGCGTTTAATGGAAAATGGCGCTGTCGCGTCGTCCATATTTTATACAGTCATTGGTTCAAACTACTTCTTGAAAATGAGTTGAAACAACACAATTCTCACATTTTTTGGGGGACAACTTGATTATTTTATGTTTAATTAATCTTTATAATTTCTAAAAAAAAAAGCATTAAGTGAACTTAATCGATTTGTTTTGGGACAACATTTTTACAGTGCTGAACTAAACCAAACAATACCAGAGAACATGACAGAAAATACACACAACACAGAAACAGACGGGACCGAGTAAAGCCGAGGAAAGGATTGAAGAGAAGCAAGAAGCAAGAGAAAAACCTGGAACCCTGAGCATGTGGGACCACCTACTATGAAATGCACTGAAAAAAGTGTTTCATTGGATCAAAGTAAAACAATTGCGTCAACTTGTTACACCTAATTACTTTACTTTATATCAACTTAAAAATTTTACTTTGAAAAGAATTAACTAATCATTACTTAGCCAAAGCAAAAAGTATCTTTGAATCAAATCATTTTTTTAAGTTTAATGAAATCTCAAATTATACTTTGTCTCAATGTTTTCTCTTTGTATTAACTTAATTATTTTACTTTACACCTAACTAAATATCCAACCAAATACAATTTAAAATATTAATGTAATATAAAGAAAATGATTTGCTTTCAAAATGTGTAATTTTATTGTCTAAGATGAATGACTTCAAGCAATAAACCTTTGACAATTTATTTAGTCATAATGCAACATTTTTTACAATGTGTACAGTACAAATACACACTGTCTAACAGTGTAAACATGATAAAGATGAGAATTTCTGTCATAACACATTTCTACAATGAGTATAGTATTGTTATAAAAAAATACTGTACAACAGTTTTTAGCATCCAAATACAAAGACACTGGATACAATTTAAATTTGCCATAGGAATCAGTAATCATAATACATCTTTTCATGATAACGCAAATCAAAACTGACTACACAAAACCTTTAGAATTCTTTTTTTGAAGTTAAAACAAATTTGACCCAAAAATGGCTTAAAATGGGCAGTGTAAAATTAAACACTTTTTAATAACTCTGTAGCAAATTAGCCAACGATAGAAAGTGAAATCTTCACATTTATGAAATAGTTTACCTAAAAATTAAACTTCTCTCATAATTGTCATAAAAATTCTCTGAACCTAATTTGCTTAAAGTTAAATACTTAGAATAGCTTAAGGATAAGTAAAAAATGTATGAACTTTCATTTTTTGGTAAACTATTTAACGCTTTAATGAAGATGAAGAAAATGAAGAAGTCCAACATCTAAAGGAATGTATTATAATCAGAACACTGTAGTTGGGTCAAAGGATACAAATTTACTCCTGCAGCTTTAAAGAGACGTTCTGCACTCTTCAGCACATCTGCTTACTCCTGCAGCGTTGAAGAAAGGTTCTCCACTCTTTGGCTCATCTGTTTACTCTCTATGTCCGTCATTATTTTTTGAAAGGTCTCAAAGGTATATTTGAGTCCTTTGGGATATTTTAGGTTCAGTGCATAAATGAGTCCAAACATCATGGCACAGGCACATGCAACAGAAGGCAACTCATTTAGTACTTCCACACCGTCAATGACAATGGAAATGTCCAGTGCACGACTAAGAGCATCACTTTCATGGATCACAAAAAGTGCCATGGTGGTCTTTTCAAATTCACTCGCTGCTTCCTCCATCTGGTCAGCCTAAAAACATACAAGAAAAAAAAAAAGAGTAAATAAGGTATTTTGGGGGAAAAAAACATTTTGTATAAAAAAAACACTTCTTCATCTGAAAATTTCTTACAAAATTGAATTAGCTATTTTGTAGTTAGCCATTATGGTGGTCAATGTAGAGCCCAAATGTCTGTTGCTAACTTTAATTAAAATATTCTCATTTGCGTTCAGTGTAAAAAAAATGTGTATGTTTTATTACAAGACCACATTTTAATTTTTGGGTGAAGACGTTCTTTTACACTCTTTGGCTACAAAAATGCTTTTAACATTTGTACAAACTAAAGCTTCCATGTGATGACCATTGTAGACAACTTTGACCATTGTAGACATATTTGTGCAGTACCACAATATCCAATCAGAGGCATTTATCAATTTACTCAGTGTTCAAAATGCAGTTTTAGGGAAAAAAAAACTCTTTAAAAAGGAGTAGTTCACATTCAAAATTCAGCCATTATGTACACACCCTTTTTGTCATTTCAAATCTGAATGAAATACTGTCCTCTGCAGAATTTTGAACAATGTTGGTAACAGCCCCTGTCCACAATTATTGTATTGACACAAAAGCAATGCAAGTGAACAGGGGCTCTTAACAACATTCTTCAAAATATATTATTTTGTGTTCTGTGAAAGAAGTCACACAGGCTGATGTGTAAATGATAACACAACTACTTGAACCACTTTAAAGTAATATGTCATTACCAAATCAAAATCCCCCCATGTTTTCAGCAAAGTGGGGAAATATTGATCTGATAGTGAAATATAACCAAGTCAAATATGGTTGGAGAAAATTTTAGGAGTTTGCATTGTCCACATTACCTGGTATTCTTTGATCAGACAGCTTGCATCTTCACCAAGGTACATGATCAGGCACTTCAGCAGGCACTCTCTTCTGATGTCTATGTCCAGGCTCTAAAAATGTTCAAGATGTATTGTTTTCATTAGACCAAAACACTACTAATTGATTGCCACAAGCAATTTTGTTTGTATGCAACCAATACCTGATCCATAACTTTAATAGTGTCCTTAGCTTTTTCTCGGAGGACTCCACCTTTGCTCCTAATAACCTGGAGAATCTGAGAGCTCTGTCTGTCCAAAGAGGCGCAAAATTCGGCATTAATCTGTAAGAAAGAGAAACAATAATAGACTTATGAAAAAAAAATTACTTTGAGAACTAGTTGTAAAAATACATATACACACGAACCATTAAACAATAAAAAGGTATAATTAGGTCATCTAAGACATTTTCAAAAACACTAGAAGCTACAACCCCATGGTAAAAACTATAGTAAATTCAGGATTATTCATGTACATTTGAACATTTATCAATAAAATAAATGCTTTTACCTCCTCTTGTTAAAACAGCGCTGGCCAAGTGGCCATCTTTCTTGCAGTTCTTGAACACTAGGATCGTTTTCCACAATCTTTTGTCTGTGTAGGGCGAACAGTGTTTGTGAAATTTACAAATACATCCCAAAAATCTTTGTCCTGATACTGTAGTCTGAATCTATAATTTAATCCAAAATATCCAATAGCAAGAATAAAAAAAGTGCAAATGACTTACATTTTTCATGTCACTAAAATATTTAAAACTTGTCTGAATTGTTGTTCAGCAGTACTCAATCCTACAAAAGACAAAGAGAAATTACAAACTGGCTCACATAAGCAAACAGACAAATTCTTTAATGGTGATGTGTTGAATTCTGTTCCCCATACGTTTCTCCTCAGTTTTGTGATGCCACTACACGAACTGCGCATCCATATACTGAGAATGGGTGCATGCTTGTTCTGTTTCCACAGTTTACCTTTTTTAAAGCCTATTTTATCCCTGTTTTAAATATAATTTAATGTTTGGCATGCTTTGCATTACACTATTTTTAAAAATGTGAGAATTTCAAAATCTGTTAAAAATTAGCCAAACTTTTGCTGCGTGTCTAGTGTGGGTGCTGGCACTGGTTAAAATACATGTAGAGAAGCTGTCAAAGTGCTTGCTTTAAATGTGTTTCCCTAAAAGGACTATAAAATTACATCAGAATTTTTTTTATTTTTGACATTTACACACACATTGTACATTTATTTATTCATTATATATATATATATATATATATATATATATATATATATATATATATATATATATATATATATATATATATATATATAATTAATAAATGTACAATGTTTAACATCATAAAGTATTGTTTATGACTAGATGTAAAATAGAAAACAAAATAATAATTCTGATGTCCCTTCATAATTGTCGTAGGGTTAAATGCATTTATTGCAGTAATATTTACATTCACAAAAGCAATATATTGAAAACATCAGGAAAGCAAACGGCGTTGTCAGCTTCTCTACAAGCATTTTGACCGCTGCCAGCACCCATACCTTAAGTGCGCGAATAGACGCGCAGCCCCCCGAAAACTGCGGCTGCCCTTACCGTGATCTTTCAAAGCACGGCTGTTGTGACCACGTTAAAAAGATACGTTTA
Source organism: Danio kyathit (assembly GCA_903798195.1). Classification (NCBI taxonomy): domain Eukaryota; kingdom Metazoa; phylum Chordata; class Actinopteri; order Cypriniformes; family Danionidae; genus Danio; species Danio kyathit. The sequence goes on from LR812536.1 coordinate 66,173,992, forward strand.
CCATACACGCAAACGGAACGATACCTTGTGTAAGGGCTAAGATTTATAACAACGTTAAGTCCATACAAAACGTCTGAAGCGTGCATGCACTTTATACATGGCGGCGCCATGTAAGGTTAAGCTGAGAACATGCATGTTGATGGCGCCGAACGTTAGCGCACAGCATTACCCGAAAGCATTTGCATACCCCAAATAGTCTTTGAAAGTACGCTTCAATATCAATCCGTTTCACCTAAAGCAGTTTACTTGTATTACTATTATTTTATTTCCACTCGGTTTAACATAGTAATGAGGAAAATTTGCAAACCTTCTAGCTGAGTTAAATGGTTACTAGTAATACTAACAGTATGTAACACATAATATCTTTATGAAATCATACATGTATAACGTTAATTATACGCCCAAACGTATGTTTAAAACTACTTACCAATTTTCTTGATTCCCATTTCACCACGCCGAGCTCATCCATGCAGTGTAAAAAAATGGCGGAAAGCTGAACGTCGACAGGCAGGACCAGGGATGACGTTTGAAGTCACGTGACAATTGGAAGCAATATTTTTAA
>LR812536.1:66179553-66194553 GCA_903798195.1 Danio kyathit
ATGTATTACAGTATTTGATCATGTTAGTAATGAGAGTCAATGCAAATACAGTCAAACTTACGGTGCATTAACTAACGTAACAAGCATGACTTTAATATCGTATTAGTAAACGTTGAACTATGATTAATAAATACTGTACAAGTATTGTTCATAGTTAGTTTATGTTAGTGAATACATTAATGAAACCTTATTGTAAAGTGTGAGCCAGAAATGTAGTACAGATGTAACCAATTACACAGCAAATCTTTTTTTTTTTTTAACATAAATGCAAAATAATAAATTTAAATAAAAGTACATAGTAATTAAGGCCACTTAACTAAACTAAACAAACAAAACAACAACAAAAACTAAACGACACAAAACAAAACAACATAAACAAAACAAAACAAAACAAAATAAAACAAAGCAAAACAAAAAAAAAAACTACACAAAACAAAAAGCAAAGCAAAGCAAAACAAAAAACAAACAAAAAAAATGTATTCACCCTAACTTTCCTGAGCCTTATCACACAGTGGTGGACAAAAATATGTAAAAAGAAAAGACAATATTGATGTGTTGTTGTTGTTTTGGCTGGTGAGTCATAAACAAAACAAAACAACAAAAAGCAAAACAAAATAAAACAAACAAAAAACTTTCCTGAGCCTTAACATACAGTGGTGGACAAAATCTTTAGAAAAATATGTAAAAACAAAAACAAAAAAAAACATAAACAAAATAAACCAAAAACAAAACAAAAAGCAAAGCAAAAATAAAAAAATAAAAAATAAAACCCCAAAAACAAAACAAAACAACCAAAAGCAAAGAAAAAAAAAATCCCCAAAAACAAAACAACCAAAAACAAAACAAAACAAACAAAAAATGTATTAACCCTAATTGCGCCTTAACACACAGTGGTGGACAAAATTGTTAGAAAAATATGTAAGAAAAGAATATATTAAACAAATAATAAAACTGAAAATATTGATATATTGTTGTTTTTTTGGCTGGTGAGTCGTAACAAAAAAAAAACAAAAAAACAAAACCAAAAACTAAACAAAACTAAACTTAAAAAAATGACAGATATAAAATATTCGTACTATTGTCACACTATTTTTAATATTTTCATTTTTATAACCCTTAATTCATTAAGCCTTAAAACATAGTAGTGGACATATTTAGAAAAATATGTACAAAAAAAAATAGAAAATATTGATGTGTTGTTGTTTTTTGGTTGGTGAGTTATAAGCAAAACAAAACAAAACAAAACAAAACAAAACAAAACAAAACAAAACAAAACAAAACAAAACAAAACAAAACAAAACAAAACAAAACAAAACAAAACAACGAATCGAAACGAAACAAAACAAAAAAACAAAACAAAACAAAACAAAACAAAACTAAACTAAACTAAACTAAACTAAACTAAACTAAACTAAACTAAACTAAACTAAAAACAAAACAAAACAAAACAAAACAAAACAAACAAACAAAACAAAACAAAACAAAACAAAACAAAACAAAACAAAACAAAACAAATAAATCAAATCAAATCAAATCAAATCAAATCAAAACAAACAAAACTAAACTAAACTAAACTAAACAAAAAACAAAACAAAAAACAAAACAAAACAAAATAAATCAAAACTAAACTAAACTAAACTTTGAAAAATGACATATAAAATATAGATTTATTTATTAATTTTTTTGTCTGGTGTGTCATACTATTTTTATCCGCTCATATCTACATTATATTTGCAGTATTTACAGCAGCACATCTCATCTACTGGCAGATTATTCATATATTTTTTGGGATCTCCAACACTAATGTTCTTCAGTGACCTAAATCACCTGATGACTCCATGATGACTCCATTCTTTGATTTATAAAGCACAACACTGACATTCCATTCATATATCTGTATTTTATATGTATTGTAATGGACAGTTCAACAAAACAACTAAAACTAAACAAAAACCTTCTAAATATGCCAAGGTGCTGTAATAAATATGGCCTCCACTGTATATATACATTAGGGGCAAGGTATGTTTTAGAGCTAATGAGCAGCCAATTATGATCTGAAGAGCATCATGCTGTTTTTTTTGGTTGTGATAATGAAGAGTTCGTTGTAGGGGACAGTGGTCGTGGGGTTTCGTCACACTTCAGTGCGTTCTGCTTTTCCCTTGCGGAAATTCATCATCACCATCCCTACGGGACACATGCACACGTTTATCATTATGTGGAACACACACACAACACACATACAGAGATATATATTCATATGATGGCAGTGATGTCCCCTCCACATCTGTTGTTTTCAGAGGTGAAGTGTCCTATTTCTGTTCACTACTGTCATTATATGCAGAATTGCAAATAAACAATGTCTGAATGTGTTCAGAATACTAACTATGGAATTGTGCTCTATCAATTGCATACTGACTTGTTTTTTCAGCAGAAATAAGTAAATCTTACCGTGTAAATGTAAAATATAATTGCGTGTGAGTGTGTTTGTGTGTGTGTGTACAGTGCTCAGCATAATCGAGTAAACCCCATTTTGAAAATGAACATCTTATAAGATCCTCGTGCTCTGGGTTCCCCAGCCCAGGGTGAGAGGGGAGTTCTAGCTCAGGTAGATCTCGATGAACTACCGTGACTTATTAATGGCTAATGGCAGATAAAAGATCGCTATATATACGGCTTGCTAAGAGCTTGACTACGATGCCAATTTGGTCTGTTCTATTTACTTAGGTTGCATGTTTTTTGTACTGTCTGAGGAAACTGGAGAACCTGAGGGAAACCCACTCAAACATGAGGAGAATGAGCAAACTCTGTACAGAAATGTTAACAGGTTTAGTAGGGACTTTAACCAGAGACATTCTTGCTGTGAGGCAACGGTGCTAATCACTGGGTTGCTGTGTCGCCCATCTAGAAAGAAGGGGGAGTAGAGGTGGGTAGGGGATTCTTCAAGATGAAGATATTGAGATAAGAAACTCTGGTTATTTATATTGAGTTATTAATTATCTGATTGGTGAATCAAGCGTTAGCTAATGAGGGACCAGCCATGGACTATCATAAGCACGTGATCCTCTTGAAATTAGCTTATAAATAAACTTCCCTTAGAAATAGAAAGATTGTACATTTAAATTTATGCAAAACACTGGAAAAAATACAAAAACTACAACATTTTTTTGTTTCTCTTGAATTTTTGTGCTTTTTAAAAAAAAACCCAATTAAATAGAAATATTAATATTTTTTCCTAACATATAAATTTGGATGTACTAATTTTGGACCATTATCATACGTTATTTTAAACGTATGTAATAAATAAAATAAATAAATAAAATACATTTTTCTATCTTCTTTTTAAAGATGAGAAATTTCAATATGGCAAAATAAAAAAAATAAAAAAATTAAATAAATAACATAAAATAAAATAAAATAAATACATTTTAAATGTCTTGCTATTTTTTTATATCGTCTTTTTCAAGATGAGAAACTGCAATTTGTAATATGGCTAAATAAAATAAAATAAAATAAAATAAATAAATGGGTGTACTAATTTTGAACACCCCAATAATTGAATTAAATTGAATAAAAACTAATGCACTTAATAATTCCTGAATGAATTAGCTATTTGATGGAATCAAATGAATAAATCACTCAATTATTTAAATGACTCATTGCAAAATTTTTTTAGTTTCTCATTTTGAATATTTCATTTAAAAACATTATTGAAAGACTTTAGGGACAAAGTGCAGTCATATTATGAAGAGAAGAATAAAAAATAAAAACAAATAATAATAAGAAGAATAAGAATAAATATTAATACAAAATAAAAATAAATAAAGTCAAAATAAAATCAAATAAATTTTAAATGTTTTGCCTTCTAAAAAAGCATATTATGCTATTTTTTAATGTTGTCTTTTATTGCAATATGGCAAATTATATATTAATAAAATAAAATAAAATAACAACAATAAATAAATAAACAAATAAATGAATAAATAAATAAATAAATAAATAAATAAATAGTTAAATAAATTAATATTTAAATAAATATTTTTATATTGTCTTTTTAAAGATGAGAAATTGCAATTTGCAATATGGAAAAATAAAAATTAAAAATTAAAATAAAATAAAATAACAACGATAAATAAATAAATAAATAAAAAAAATAAATAAATGAATGAATAAATAAATAAATTATCTAATATTTAAATTAATATTTTTTATATCTTCTTTTTAAAGATGAGACATTGCAATTTGCAATATGGCAAAATAAAATAAAATAAAATACATTTAAAATTTATTTTATCTCCCCATGAGCTGCTCAGTTTCACAATAAATGATTCAAACATACAGAAATACACATTAAATTCATACAGAAAACAGCTGTATAAATACCAGGCAATGCAATTAGAGTACTGCTTTCAAACAGGTTTCCCTTCTTTTCTTACAGTCCCTTTAATCCACCAATGTCTCTTAAATCAGAAACTAACAGTGCAAGTTAAATCTGCACAAACTCACTTTAATGTCATTGTATTCGACCCCATCTGTGACCTCCTTGTATTTATAGACACTTACATCAGCGTCCGCATTCATTTCACACTCCATTGGTGAAAATATGCTCAGTACTAATACACACCGAGGTCAACAGGAGAGAATAAAAAAAAATTGCATTGTAGTTCCAGAATTCAATTAATTTGTCCTGCTGTGTTCTCTCCCGCACGGTGGTGTGTGACGTCCTGACGCCTTGAGGATTTTACACCGCAAGATTAATGTGTAAAGGTCTCATGCAGAAACCTCTAAAGACAAAGAGGTGTGTGTGTGTGGTTATGTATAAATAAGTATTATTAGCCCTCCTGTATATTTTTTCCCCAATTTCTGTTTAATGGAGAGCAGATTTCTTCAACACATTTCTAATCATAATAGTTTTAATAACTCATCTCTAATAACTGATTTATTCTATCTTTGCCATGATGACAGTAAATAATATTAGACTAGATATTCTTTAAGACACTTCTATACAGCTTAAAGTGACATTTAAAGGCTTAACTAGGTTAATTAGGGTAAAGTTAGAGGCAAGTCATTGACTACGTTTACATGGACATCAGTAATCGAATTATTTGCCTTAATCTAATTAAGAGAATAATAAGAATAAGGTGTTTACATGAGTTGCTTTTTGAGTGTTACTTTCATGATCCCGTTTTACATGTTACATCTCATAATTCGATTAATATCATTTCCTCTGGATTTTCATGTAATTTCGGGTGTTTCATTTTTAATTTGTCGACTTTAACTGCAGTTTGACACTTTCACTTTCATTCACGAAGATTTCATTCATGCTCAATTCGCGCGTATCGCGCCATTCGCAACGCGCCATTCGCGCCATTCGCGTCATTCGCTTCGCGTCATTCGCGCTGCGCCATTCACGCGTATCACGCCGCAGGATGCCTATTCGCGCGTTTGCATTGACTTAACATGTAAATCACTCGCGCTTGACGCTTCTTCCGCGTCTGGTGTGAACGCAGCATATGAGGGCTAATAATATTGACCTTAAAATAGCTTTAAAAAAATGAAAAACTGCTTTAATTCTAGCTGAAATAAAACAAATAAGACTTTCTCCAGAAGAAAAAATATTATAGGAAATACTGTGAAAAATTCCTTGCTCTCTTAATCGTCATTTGGAAAATATTTGAAAAAGAAAAAATTACAAGAGGGCTAATAATTTTGACTGTGCATTGTGCACGTGACGGCGTGAGTTTTAATTAGCTCTCAGTAATAATGATAATAATTAATTTCTCAGGTCGTCCCTCTGGAATATTCCTGCTCCTCTCAGCACCTCCTGAATTTTCTGCATTTTATTTTTCAGTGCAGTCGACTCTGTGCTTCAATCCTGACACTCAAACGCATCTCCTCGGGGCATCTTCTCACTTCTGCAGCATGATGTGGCACAAAACAAATCAAGCTGTGTGACAAATCAAATAGCAATCAGCTGCAGTTCCACTTCCGCTGAGTTTCACAAAGTCCTCCATGTTTTATAGGACGCCCCGCCAGCTTTAAACAAGTAACTTAATGATGACATCATTGCATTATTAATCTTCTTGTTTTTTTTTTTTTTGGTGATGCAAACACACTGTAAATAATGCTGGGTTCCACACAATCGGTTTCTGTTAGGATAACATGAAGGAAATAATCTGAGGTGTTGTTATTTATTTATTTATTTTACAAATTTAAGTAGATTGAACATACAGTTGCAATCAGAATTATTAGCCCCCCTTTGAATTTTTTTTTCTTTTTTAAATATTTCCCAAATGATGTTTAACAGAACAAGGAAATTTTCACAATATGTCTGATAATATTTTTTCTTCTAGAGAAAGTCTTATTTGTTTTATTTCGGCTAGAATAAAAGCAGTTTTTAATTTTTTAAAACCCATTTTAAGGTCAATATTATTAGCTCCTTTAAGCTATATATTTTTTCAATAGTCTACAGAACAAACCATCATTATACAATAACTTGCCTAATTCCCCTAACCTGCCTAGTTAACCTAATTAACCTAGTTAATCCTTTAAATGTCACTTTAAGCTGTATAGAAGTGTCTTGAAGAATATCTAGTCTAATATTATTTACTGTCATCATGAGAAAGATAAAATAAATCAGTTATTAGAGATGAGTTATTAAAACTATTATGATTAGAAATGTGTTGAGAAAATCTGCTCTCCGTTAAACAGAAATTGGGGAAAAAAATAAACAGGGGGGCTAATAAATCAGGGGGTTGAATAATTCTGATTGCAACTGTAAAACAATTAAGTTGTCCACCAAAAAAGCTTAAGAATTGTGTTGTTTCAGCTCATTTTAAATAAGTAGTTTGAACAAACAGCAAACATACTTTTGTGAGAGTAAAAAATGTTGGGTTTAACATAATTGATTTGTGTTAGGCTAACATAAACGAATCAATTTAACTTGTTGTTATTAATATTATTATTATTATTATTTATTTTTTTACAAATTTAAGTAGATTGAACGTATAACAATTAAGTTGTCCCCCCAAAGTATCAAGAATTGTGTTGTTTCAGCTCATTTCTTTGAATGCATGCTAGTTATCAAATATGACCAACCCTATCCATTGTATTAAAAGTTTTGGGTAACACTTTAATTTAAGGTGATATACAGTAGTTACACATTCACTTACTACTGTATAGTAATTCCAAATAACTTTGCATAATTACTGTAGATGCAACTAACCCAAAACATAACCAGCATTCTACTGTATATGGTAAGTACATGTAATTACTTAACAGTTAAGTCAATAGTTACACTGTAACTACATCATCATAAAATTAATTGTAACCAAATATTGTAAAATAATAGATATAATAGTATTTCTAAAATGTGCAAAATAGCATTAACTACAATTCATCATAACATTGCTTCAGTTATTCATTTTGAATAAGTTAGCCACTATTTGCTAAACAAATATTATTATGACATTATCATTGTCTATATATATATATATATATATATATATATATATATATATATATATATATATATATATATATATATATATATTTGAAGTCAGAATTATTAGCCCCCCTTTGAATTTTTTTATTCTTTTTTTTAAATATTTCCCAAATGATGTTTAACAGAGCAAGGACATTTTCACAGTATGTCTGATAATATTTTTTCTTCTGGAGAAAGTCTTATTTCTTTTATTTCAGCTAGAATAAAAGCAGTTTTTAATTTTTAAAATAGCCATTTTAAGGTCAATATTATTAGCCCCTTTAAGCTATATATATTGTAAAGCATTTATTAATCATAGTTCAAATATAGTTCAAGTATAAAGTTGAGCTTGTTAACAATATTAATGCACATTAATTTATTACGAACTAACATGGAATAACATTTTTTTACTTAAATAACACTAACTAACATTAATAAAGATGAATAAATACAGTAATAAATATATTATTAGTTGTTTGTTAATGTTAGTAAATACATGAACTAATGGACTATTAATTATATAAGTTTTACCAAACAATGATTAAAGGGAAAATTGAACGCAAAAACATAAACCAATAAATAAATAAATAAACAAACAAACAGATAAATAAATAAAATAAATAAATAAATAAATAATAAATAAATAAATAAATGAATGAATGAATGAATAAATAAATAAATGAACAAACAAACAAACAAACAAACAAACAGATAAATAAATAAAAAAATAAAAAATGAATAAATAAATAAATAAATAAATAAATAAATAAATAAATAAATAAATAAATAAATAAATAAATAAATAAATAAATAAATAAATAAATTTAAACACTGAAAATGCACATTTCTGTTAAAACTATATGGACAACAAATACAAAGTGTAATTCAAAACATGGATAAAACTTCAAGAGAAAATCAATACAGTAAACTACACAGCGTTTTATTGGACTTCCTTCAGATTGTGTTTAGAAATGAACACTGCTGTATTGGAGTGTGTGAGAGAATCAGTTTCTGAAACCAGTTTTGTAAGTCACAGGTATAAGAGAGAGAGAAAAACACCAGCAGCTGATTATTATTTCACTGCAGTCGCTCCAGCAGGCCGAACATCATATTCAAAACTGAATTATGGCGCAGTTACAAAATATTAGGTTTACAGAAAATGTTCCCAGACAGAGCTTTCGAGATGATGGCTTCCCAGAAGATATTGATCTCACGGCAGCTTTACCTCACTCATAAATAAACCTACAGGAAGAGCTTCGAGAATAAAACTGAGGGTCTGGAGACGAGAAGCTTTTCAGATGGACAAAAAGTTTTAGTGGTTCACAATATAAACCATCTCAATTTATGATGATTGTATGTCGATGGTTTCTAAAGACTGAAGCAATAGTTTAACTCCTAAATATACTGTAAGATTAGATGAACTTCAGGTTCTTCACCCTTGTGTGTTGTTCAAATTGACTACACTTTCATTATGTTGGTGGCTGTTTTTACCCAATTGACTTCCATTATAATGGCATTTTTGTTGATTGCAAAGTCATGACAGCATATAATCATGCACTCTTGGTTGTTGCTGGTTTTCCCTGTTGGAAAGAGGTAAAATGTGTCATTTTCACTGTTGATCCTCAGTTGGCAGCATTGACTCATTAGATAGGTCTGTGCAAAAAAGGTTTCTGGCTTTTACATGGAGTATAACAGCAGATTATAGTGTGTGTGTGTGTGTGCAGAAATACACTTATTGGGTCCTATCATAAACCCGGCGCAATAAGGCTTGAGGTGTGTTTGGTTTGATTTGTGGCTATTTTCAGACCAGCGCAACAGTAATTCTCATGTTTTGCTACACGTTGCTTAAATAGCAAATGCATTTGCGCCGCTCTGTGAACTCATGTGTGTGCTGGTCTATAAAGGAGGTGTGTTAAGGCGTATTGTTGGTGTGTTGCTATTTTGAGGAACTGAAATAGTCCGCGCCATTGACCAACTAAAAGCTGCTCTAAAGTCCAGCAGAGCGCGTTAGTTATGCACCTATGCAGGTCCAAACACTTACACACTGCTGAATACACACAGGATGTACAGCAATACACAAATATCTTTACAGATGAAAACAATTAAAGGATTAAAATGATACAAACATGATTATTTTCTACATCAATATAAACACCACTGCCTCCATGCCTTCTTCACCTCGGGGGGCTTTTATCAGTTTATTCATGACAATCTGCATCTGTATAATGTGATTATTATTATCAGTATTATTTATTATCTGCAGATTTATATTAGTTTTAATAAACACAAGTGTAGATTTGTCCACCTGTGGGGTTTTGGAGACGTCTGCATCACCATATGGGGCATAAGAACAGGACGTGTGTTTGGATATAACTCAGTGTTTTGACCACACTTCATTATTATTGTTCATTTATTCATTTGCTGGAGATTAGAACTCAATTTAGAAATAGTTTTGAAGCAAATCTTTGCGCTAAATTAAATATGTTGGCTAATACATGTGTTAAGTGGAGTGAGTTTCCACCGTTTCCTTACTCCACCAAAGTAAAGGAGTAAAGAGTAAAAGTAAAGGGAAAGTAAAGAGGCTGAATGGAGGAGGCTCGTTCTTTATCCTCGCGCTGCAGATGCTCTGTTTAACTGTTTTCTCACTAGTGAGGCGTTCAGGTCTTCCTCCACAAAGTCCACCATGTAAATAGCAAATGCACTATGGCGCGACACAACTGACTCTTAAAGAGAATGAGAGATGAGACTCTGATTGGATTTATGTACGTTATGCTCAAAACACATCCAGAACTCATTAAGAGAATAAGCACAGCCGTGTTAGACCATGACCTGAGCGCAGAGCGGATTATTCCATCCTTAAAATAGCAAAAGTGGATACGGACACGCCCTTAATGCTTTTGCACCATGTTCTTTAGACTTTGTTAAAATAGAGCCCATTATGTTTACTGCTTTACTATGAGCTGAGCTGATTATTTTGATTTTCTCAGATGTATCAAGATAAGTGTTTCCTATAATGATTCTTTTTCTGGAGAAAGTCTTATTTGTTTTATTTCGGTTAGAATAAAAGCAGTTTTTATTTATTTTAAACCCATTTTAAGGTCAATATTATTAGCCCCCTTAAGCAATATTAGTGTTGGATTGTCTACAGAACAAACCACTGTTATACAATGACTTGCCCAAGTACCCTAACTTTACCCTAATTAACCTAGTTAAGCCTTTAAATGCCACTTTGAGCTGAATACTAGTGTCTTGAACAATCTAGTAAAATATTATGTGTTGTCATCATGGCAAAGACAAAAGAAATCAGTTATTTAAACCATTATGTTTAGAAATGTGTTGAAGAAATCTCTCTGTTATACAGAAATTGAGGGCAACAATGTACAGTGGGCTCATAATTCTGACTTTAACTGTAAATTAGACACTCAACCTGCCTGCACCCATCTGATTTAATGCTCTCCTTGCTATCATTTAGTCTTTGTTTTGCTCTCTTTTTTATTTTTTACATCAGATCAGTTGAGTTTAAGTTTTCTGCTTGCCACACCATCGTACGCTCCTCATGTTTTATTTCCAGCATTCAATGAAAGTCTTGCACAGACGATGCGGAGTAAAAAGCGACAGAGAATAATCGACCTGCAGCGAGAATGCCAATAATTCCTCAGGAAAGGGAAATTAGGCAAGTTTTCCACTTTTATTCGATAAGTATTGAGCGGAGGCAGAAACGAGCTGCTTGTGAAGTTGTCACCGATGAGCTGAAACAGAGAATCACACTGATATACAGCTGAAGTCAATATTATTCGCCCTCCTGTTACTTCTTTTTCAGATATTTCCCAAATGATGTTGAACAGATTCAGGAATTTTTCACAGTATTTCCTATAATATTTTTTCTTCTGGAGAAAGTCTTATTTGTTTTATTTTGGCTAGAATAATAGCAGTTCTTAATTTTTTAAAAGTCATTTTAAGGTCAATATTATTAGCCCCTTTAAGCTATATTAGTTTTGGATTGTCTCCAGAACAAACCACTGTTATGCAATGACTTGCCTAATTACCCTAACTTTACCCTAATTAACCTAGTTAAGCCTTTAAATCTCACTTTAAGCTGAATACTAGTGTCTTGAACAATATCTAGTCTAATATTATGTGCTGTCATCATGGAAAAGATAAAATAAATCAGTTATTAGAAATATTTATTAAAACTATTACAGTATATGCAGAAATGTGCTGAAAAAAACTCTCTGTTAAACAGAAATTGGGGAGAAATATACAGGGAGGCTAATAATTCAGGACTTTAACTATATATTGAGAAGACACACGGATGGATGTGTGTTTTCTGAAGGCTTTTTGTGGCTTTTTATTGCACTTTCTATGATTGTACTCTTGGGTGGAGAGATTTAGAAATGCCCTCCAGCGTTATTGATCAACCTCTTATCCTTTATGAGGATTTCATCCCACTTCCTCTGGCTCTTAATGAAAAATAAATAGCAATTACATACAGGCAGTGTTCAAATCATGCTGATCACGATTGGTGGAGTCTGAAAATACAATCAAAATGTCTTAATTAGTGTGGCTGTGTTCAAAGAGGGATTGTTTTTTTTTTTTTTCCTCAATTCCTGGTCAAACTAATAGGTGAATTGGGTAGGCTAAATTGTCCGTAGTGTATGTGTGTGAATGAGTGTGTATGGATGTTTCCCAGTGATGGGTTGCAGCTGGAAGGACATAAAACATATGCTGGATAAGTTGGCGGTTCATTCCGCTGTGGCGACCCCAGATTAATAAAGGGACTAAGCCGAAAAGGCTAACAATAACTGTATATATAGTTGAAGTCAGAATTATTCGCCCCCCTTTGAATTTTTTATTCCTTTTTAAATATTTCCTAAATTATGTTTAACAGAGCAAGGAAATTTTCACAGTATTTCCTATAATATTTTTTCTTCTTATTTGTTTTATTTCGCCTAGAATAAAAGCAGTTTTTAATTTTTTAAAAAACATTTTAAGGACAATATTATTCGCCCCTTTAAGCTATATATTTTTTCAATAGTCTACAGAACAAACCATCATTATACAATAACTTGCCTAATTACCCTAACCTGCCTAGTTAACCTAATTAACCTAGTTAAGCCTTTAAATGTCACTTTAAGCTGTATAGAAGTGCCTTGAAGAATATCTAGTCAAATATTATTTACTGTCATCATGACAAAGAGAAAATAAATCAGTTATTAGAGATGAGTTATTAAAACTATTATGATTAGTAATGTGTTGAGGAAATCTGCTCTCCGTTAAACAGAAATTGGGGAAAAAAATAAACAGGGGGGCTAATAATTCTGACTTCAACTGTATATATAAATAAATACATGAAATATTTGTACTAGACACAATAGAAAACCTCTAAGAAAGACATATTTTTGCAGTGAAAGTTGAATTAAACCTGTCATCGACAGGCAGATGCTGAGCTATTTATTCACTTTACATGCTTTTGTTCTGTGAGGTTATAATTACAGTATTTATAGGGCTCTATTATCTTTCTGAGTTATGGTTCATGCATGGCTCATGCGTGTTGAAATAAGTAGTTCAAAGTGTTTCCTATTTTTAGGGTAATAAATACTCTCCGTTCCACTTTAATGCAACATAAACACGCCATTATAATGATTTAAAAGTAGATAAATACTATTACTATACTCATTGTTTAAAATACATCAATTGTAATAATGTTAGAGCATGAAAATAATAGCATAAATATTCATTTTGTTTTATTAGTTAAAATATTTTGAGTTTGCATGCTCTCCCTGTGTTGGCGTGGGTTTGCTCTGGGTGCTCCGGTCCAAACACATGCGCTATAGGGGAATTGATCAACTAAATTGGCCGTAGTGTATGAGTGTGTATTGTTGGCCACAGTGAGTTGTTAGCCCCCTTGTTTATTTTTTTCCCTTGATCTGCGTGTTGTGAAATAAAGCAGTGTGTGTGTGTGTGTGTGTGTGTGTGTGTGTGTGTGTGTGTGTGTGTGTGTGTGTGTGTGTGTGTGTGTGTGTGTGTGTTTAGTGGATGTGAATCATGTTTTTTTTGAGCTGATCTGGTTAATGTCTTGATCCCTGCACAACAATCACATCTGACTTCCGCTTCACTTAAACTTACACTGAACTGCGGATTACAAGCTTCCGGGAAATCTGCTTTTTCTGACACAGCGATGATACGGATAAAACCCTTCTGTGCTCACAGAAACACACAGAACATCCTCCTTACACAACACACCGCAGCATTTACAGCCATTCAGTCATGCAGTTACTAATGTGTGTGTTCATAAATGCGGTCATTCATTCATTCATTCATTCATTCATTCATTCATTCATTCATTCATTCATTCATTCATTCATTCATTCATTCATTCATTCATTCGTCCGTCCGTCCGTCCGTCCGTTCATTCATTCATTCAATTTTTCATCATCCATCCATCTATTAATTTATTCATCCATTTTTTAATTCATTCATCCATCCATCTGTCCATCCATGTTTGTTTCTTTGTTTGTTTGTTGTTTGTTCGTTCGTTCATTTATTCATTTTTTAATTAATTAATTAATTCATTCATTCATTAATCAATTCATTCATTGTTTCATTCATTCATTCATTCATTCATTCATTCATTCATTCATTCATTCATTCATTCATTCATTCATTCTTTAATTCATTTGTTCATTCTTTGATTCATTCATCCATGTATTTATTTAATCATTCAACCATTTACTAATTTATTTATTTATTTATTTTTTATTAATTAATTCGATCATTTATTCATTTTTTAATTCTTTCATTCATCCATTTATTTATTTATTTACTCATTTTTTAATTCATTTAACCATTTTTTATTCATTCATTCTTTAATTCATTAATTCATTCATTTATTTTTTTATTAATTAATTAATTAATTAGTTAATTTATTTATTAATTAATCCATTCATTAATTATTAATTAATTAAGAAATTAATTAATTAATTAATTCGTTCATTCTTTAATTCATTAATTCATTCATTTTTTATTAATTATTCATTCATTCATTAATTAATTAATTCATTCATTCATTCATTATTCTTTAATTAATTAATTAATTAATTCATTCATTAATTCATTCAATATTTAATGCATGTATTCATTGTTTAATTAATTCATCCATTTGTTCATTCATTAATTCAATAATTCTTTAATCTATGCATTCATTGTTTAATTCATTCATCCATTAATTAATTAATTAATTAATTAATTAATTCAATAATTTATTAATTCATTAATTCAATAATTTATTCATTCATTTGTTCATTCTTTAATTCATCCATCCATTGTTTCATTCATTCTTTAATTCATTCATCCATTTATTTATTTATTTATTCATTCATTCATTATTTAATGCATTTATTCATTGTTTAATTCATTCATCTATCCATCTATCCATTCAATCTTTCCTTTGTCCATTCATGTATTTATTTATTCCGTCTTTAATTAACTTATTAATTCTTTAATTCATCCATCCATTTATT
>LR812536.1:66197053-66202053 GCA_903798195.1 Danio kyathit
GTCAGTGGCTACAGTGTCGTCGCTGTTCAAGAAAAACCCTTGACTGCAGCATTGCTTGAGTGTGAAGCGTCAGGATTAGTGTTTGAGTTAGGATTATGTGTTTTCCTCATCTGTTTATTTGTCATCTCTCATTAGCAGCACCCATCAACATCACAGTCACACGTCATTTAAATGTACAACTCATGCTATTAGTAACCATCAACTAAGACTTTGAGCTCAATACTAATTAGCTGCTTATTAATAGATAAAAGTTAAGGTGGTCCCACTTTATCTTAAGGTACAATTCTCACTATTAACAAACCACTTCAGGCTAATTTGCTCTTTAATATCAGTTGCAATGGTAGTAGTTAAGTAATGGGTAGGATTAAGGATTTAGAATAAGATCATACTTTATAGGCACTAATAAACAATAGTGAGAATTGGTTCTTAAACTACAGTGAAATTTGCAAAAAGCATAGTGGTGCATTAAATTAACGTGTAATCCATTTATCCTGCAGTTCACAGAATGACCACCGGTGTCACTAAAAACAAGAGTTTCTGAATCCTACAAATAAAAACCATTTTCCTCTAAAAACTTTTTTTTGGCATTTTCCTAAAGCTTGTCACTTGTTTTTCGAAAGAATTAAGCAAGCAATAAAACAAGTAATAAATGTCTCCTGCAGTTCACAGAATGACCACCAGTGTCGCTTAAAACAAGAGTTTCTGAATAAAAATCACCGCATGCAAAAATCATTCATCTAACCACCTTCCCCTTTTTGCATTTCCATAAAGAAAGCTGGTTATTTGTTTAACTAAATGAGCAGGCAATAAATGTCACCTGCAGTTCACTGAATGACCACCGGTGTCACTTAAAACAGGAGTTTCTCAATCCTACAATTAAATAAAACTCATATACAAAAAAATGATTCCTCTAAACATGTATTTTACATTTCCCAAGGGAAAGCTTGTTGTTAGTTGTTTTGTGAAAAAATTAAATCAACATGTAATAAATGTCTCCTGCAGTTCACTGAATGACCACCGGTGTCACTAAAAACAAGAGATTCTGAATCCCACAAACAAAAATCGTCACATGTAAAAAATAATTCCTCTAAACATGTCCACTTTTTTGCATTTCCCTAAAGAAAGCTGGTCACTAGATTTTCAAATAAAAATTAATCAACAAGTAATAAACGTCTGTTTTTCGAAAGCATTAAAACAACATAACATGTAATAAATGTCTCCTGCAGTTTACTGAATGACCACCAGTGTCGCTAAAGCAAGAGTTTCCAAATCCCACAAAATTTTTTTTTCTTCCTTTAAATAACTTTTGCTTTTTTGCATTTCTTTAAAGAAATCTGGTTGTTTTCGAAAGCATTGAATAAACAGGTAATACATTTCTCCTGCAATTCACAGAATTACCACCGTTGTCACTAAAAACAAGAGTTTCTGAATCCCACAAATAAAAATCGCCACATGTAAAAATAATTCCTCTAAACATCTTCACTTTGCTTTGAATTTATCAAAAGAAAGCTCATTGTTCTTTGTTTTGCAAACGCATTAAATCAACAAGTACTAAATGTCTCCTGGAGTTCACTGAATGACCACTGGTGTCGCTAAAAACAAGAGTTTCTGAATCCTACAAATAAAATCGTCACATGTAAAAATAAATCCTCTAACCACCTTGCCTGTTTTTGCATTTCCCTAAAGAAAGCTGGTCCTTTGTTTTTCAAAAGAATGAAATCGACAGCTAATAAATGTCTCCTGCAGTTCACTGAATGACCACGGGTGTCGCTAAAAACAAGAGTTTTTCAATACTACAAATAAAAATCGTCACATGTAAAAAATAATTCCTCTAAACATCTCCACTTTTTTGGCATTTCCCAAAAGAAAGCTTGTTGTTATTTGTTTTGCAAAAGCATTAAATCAACAATTAATACATTTCTCCTGCAGTTCACTGAATGGCCACCAGTGTCACTAAAAACAAGAGTTTCTGAATCCTATAAATAAAAATCATCACATGTAAAAAATAATTCTTCTAAACATCTCCAATTTTTTGCATTTCCCTAAAGAAAGCTGGTTATTGTTTCTTGAAAGTATTAAACGAACAAGTAATAAATGTCTCCTGCAGTTCCCTGAATGACCACCGGTGTCACTAAAAACAAGAGTTTCTGAATCCCGCAAATAAAAATCGCCACATGTAAAAATAATTCCTCTAAACATCTCCACTTTTTTGCATTTCCCTAAAAAAACAATTAACTCAACAGGTAATACATTTCTCCTGCAGTTCACTGAACGACCACTGGTGTCGCTAAAACAAGAGTTTCTCAATCCCATAAATAAAAAACAAGTTTTCTCTAAATACCTTTGCTTTTTTTGCATTTCCACAAAGAAAGCTGGTTATTTGTTTTTCTAAATAATTAAATCAACAGTTAATAAATGTACCCTGCAGTATATAAGAGTAAATACATTTAAATAAAGTAAATAAAAATATTAAATAAATTTATAAGTAAATAAGAGTTTCTGTATCCCACAAATAAAAATTATCACATGCAAAAAATAATTCCTCTAAACATCTCCACTTTTTTGCATTTCCCTAAAGAAACATGGTTATTTTTATTTTAAAGCATTAAATCAACAAGTACTAAATGTCTCCTGGAGTTCACTGAATGACCACTGGTGTCGCTAAAAACAAGAGTTTCTGAATCCCACAACTAAAAATCGTCGCATGTAAAAATAAATCCTCTAAGCACCTTCCCTGTTTTTGCATTTCCCTAAAGAAAGCTGGTCCTTTGTTTTTCAAAAGAATTAAATCGACAGCTAATGAATGTCTCCTGCAGTTCACTGAATGACCACGGGTGTCACGAAAAATAAGAATTTTTCAATACTACAAATAAAAATCATCACATGTAAAATTAATTCTTCTAAACATCTACACATTTTTGGCATTTCCCAAAAGAAAGCTTGTTGTTATTTGTTTTGCAAAAGCATTAAATCAACAAATAATACATGTCTCCTGCAGTTCACTGAATGGCCACCAGTGTCGCTAAAACAAGAGTTTCCAAATCCCACAAATAATTTTTTTCTTCCTCTAAATACCTTTAGTTTTTTTGCATTTCTTTAAAGAAATCTGGTTGTTTTCGAAAGCATTGAATAAACAGGTAATACATTTCTCCTGCAATTCACAGAATGACCGCCGGTATCACTAAAAACAAGAGTTTCTGAATCCCACAACTAAAAATCGCCACATGTAAAAATAATTCCTCTAAACATCTTCACTTTGCTTTGAATTTCTCAAAAGAAAGCTCATTGTTCTTTGTTTTGCAAACGCATTAAATCAACAAGTACTAAATGTCTCCTGGAGTTCACTGAATGACCACTGGTGTTGCTAAAAACAAGAGCTTCTGAATCCTATAAATAAAAATCGTCGCATGTAAAAATAAATCCTCTAACCACCTTCCCTGTTTTTGCATTTCCCTAAAGAAAGCTGGTCCTTTGTTTTTCAAAAGAATTAAATCGACAGCTAATAAATGTCTCCTGCAGTTCACTGAATGACCACGGGTGTCGCTAAAAACAAGAGTTTTTCAATACTACAAATAAAAATCATCACATGTAAAAAATAATTCCTCTAAACATCTCCACTTTTTTGGCATTTCCCAAAAGAAAGCTTGTTGTTATTTGTTTTGCAAAAGCATTAAATCAACAATTAATACATTTCTCCTGCAGTTCACTGAATGGCCACCAGTGTCACTAAAAACAAGAGTTTCTGAATCCCACAAATAAAAATCATCACATGTAAAATTAATTCCTCTAAACATCTCCACATTTTTGCATTTCCCTAAAGAAAGCTGGTTATTGTTTCTTGAAAGTATTAAACGAACATGTAATAAACGTCTTCTGCAGTTCACTGAATGGCCACCGGTGTCACTAAAAACAAGAGTTTCTGAATCCCACAAATAAAAATCGCCACATGTAAAAATAATTCCTCTAAACATCTCCACTTTTTTGCATTTCCCTAAAAAAACAATTAACTCAACAGGTAATACATTTCTCCTGCAGTTCACTGAACGACCACTGGTGTCGCTAAAACAAGAGTTTCTCAATCCCATAAATAAAAAACAAGTTTTCTTTAAATACCTTTGCTTTTTTTGCATTTCCACAAAGAAAGCTGGTTATTTGTTTTTCTAAATAATTAAATCAACAGTTAATAAATGTACCCTGCAGTATATAAGAGTAAATACATTTAAATAAAGTAAATAAAAATATTAAATAAATTTATAAGTAAATAAGAGTTTCTGTATCCCACAAATAAAAATTATCACATGCAAAAAATAATTCCTCTAAACATCTCCACTTTTTTGCATTTCCCTAAAGAAACATGGTTATTTTTATTTTAAAGCATTAAATCAACAGGTAATAAACGTCTCCTGCAGTTCACAGAATGACCACCGGTGTCACTAAAAACAAGAGTTTCTGAATCCCACACATAAAAATCCTTTTCCTCTAAATACCTTCACTGTTTTGCATTTCCCTAAAGAAAGCTGGTTATTTGTTTCTTGAAAGAGACGAGAGTAAATAGTTAAGGCGTAAAATGTTCATATTTTGGTCACGCTAATCCTTCTAACATTTCTTCAGGCCACCGACTGTCCTTTTCCCTCAATATCTCGCCCAAATCTTGCAGGAACGGAGGCTAGTTGTTATCCCTGGAAACCCTTTTCTCCAGCCACGGGCTAGAAAGAGAGTGTCAAAAAACAAGAGGAGGAAAGCGTTCGTTTGATGTTTGCCAAGAAGAGAAGAGCCAGTGTCCAACATGGCCGCTAACACACTTCCGCCTCAGCTGAATGCCAGAATCACCGGAGGCAAACTTTACCCAGACATTAGGATTCCAGTCGGCATTTCAGCTCCGGCAACCAGGGGATACTTGCTTTTACCCGATTCTCCTTCTGTGCCGGAGAACAGCAGGCATCCGTGCTAGTTAGCACTTCTGAAATTTAATAACAAAGACCTCCTGAGCAATGATAATT
>LR812536.1:66207053-66209955 GCA_903798195.1 Danio kyathit
GGCGTGTATCTTCATAAAATGCACTAACAAAGCACAGTTATACCAGTTTGTTTTAATCTAACCAAACTTGTAGAGTGTGAAAAAAATCAGTTTATTTATTTATTTATTTATTTATTTATTTATTTATTTATTTATTTATTTATTTGTGTTTGTATTTTATATATTTATTTATTTATTTATTTATTTATTTATTTATTTATTTATTTGTTTGTCTATTTATTTATTTATTTGTTTGTTTATTTATTTATTTATTCAATCATTAATTCATTAATTCATTTATTTATTTATTTATTTTTATATTTATATTTATATTTATTTACTTATTTGTTTGCTTGTTTGATTGCTTATTTATTTATTTGACAGATTGGGATCTGATGACCCTGAATACCACTTTATTGTTTAGACAATGTACTAATATTTGTAATAAAGGGTTGTGACAATCAAATCTCAATTCAATTCAATTTAATTCAATAATTGCTTTATTGGTATGACAAATGTATTGCCAAAGCATTTATAAAATTTAAATAAATAAATATAAATATTATATATATATATATATATATATATATATATATATATATATATATATATATATATATATATATATATATATATATATATATATATATATATATAATATTATTATTATTATTATTTTTTTTTTATTTAACATAGTAAATACAGTAAATAGTAGTAGTAAAAAGTAGTAATAATAATAATAATAATAATAATAAATTAATAAATTAATAAATAATAAACCAGAATAAACTGTACATATAACAATCAACATTTTAGGAAAATACAATAATAATAAATATTAATAATCATCAGTTTAATTACAATAACTCATTTATAATAATCTAGATGTGTCTGTGTGTTTGTGTTTGTGTTTGTGTGTGTGTGTGTGTGTGTGTGTGTGTAAGCGCATCACTGATGTTTTTTTATTGGTCTCCTCTCTCTTTTTGTGACAGGTGTTAATGTACTGTGCTCTCAAATCTCTCTCTCTCTCTCTCTCTCTCTCTCTCTCTCTCTCTCTCTCTCACTGCATCTTCAGTTGAAATATGGTGGAATTGCAAAGGATCAATATTTCCTTTCATGTCCTTCCTCGAGCTACATTTCCTTAAAAAGGTCAGCAATTTGTTAAATCTTCACTAGTGAGAGCATGAATCTTTATCCGTGCGCTTTAGACACTGTTTTGAATCCCATTGATTCATTCAATCTTATTGATTCCTCAAACTTGTGCTGGTCATTTACTGTTGGACAGAGCAAACACTAATAGACTATTTCATACTCTGTGTCAGATTCATTTATTAACAAGCACAAACAAATGAATACAAACGGTGGGATATTGTTTTTATGGAGCTGCTGCTAGCTTTGGCTAGCCTCGCCATTTCATATATTATAGGAACAAAATGTTTTTTCCACCAAAGTCCACCATTTTTCAATATATTAAGCTGATTTCCAGGACTGATAGGAGCACTTTTTTTCGGATTAGACCATTAGCATCACACTTAAAAATGACCAGGGTATATATATATATACAGTTGAAGTCAGAATTATTAGCCCCCCTGAATTTTTCGTCCCCAATTATTTTTTTCTCCAATTTCTGTTTAACGGAGAGATGTTTTCAACACATTTCTAAACAAAATATTTTATTAACTCATCTCTAATAACTGATTTATTTTCTCTTCGTCATGATGACAGTAAATAAAATTAGACTAGATATTTTTCAAGACACTTCTATACAGCTTAAAGTGACACTTAAAGGCTTAACTAGGTTAATTAAGTTAACTAGGCAGGTTAGGGTAATTAGGCAAGTTATTGTATAATGATGGTTCTGTAGACTATCGAGAAAAAAAAAATAGCTGAAAGGGGCTAATTTTGACCTTAAAATGGGTTTTAAAAAATTAAAAACTGCTTTTATTTTAGCCAAAATAAAACAAATAAGACTTTCTCCAGAAGAAAAAATATTATCAGACATACTGTAAAAATTTCTTTGCTCTGTTTAACATCATTTGGGAAATATTTAAAAAAGAAAACAAAAATCATAGAAGGGCTAATAATTCTGACTTCAACTGTATGTATATATATATATATATATATATATATATATATATATATATATATATATATAATTATTTTTTATCTAAAGCTTGACTCTTTCTTGTGGCTGTGTAAAACATATGCTGAAATAGTTGGTGATTCATTCTGCTGTGACCACTCTGATAAATAAAGCACTAAGTTGAAGGAAAATGAATAAATTAATGAATGGATAAAGCTTGACTCTGTATGGTTGCTTACAGTATATATATAGTTACATATGTATAGTACTTTTTTAAAAGGAAAAACTGACGAGAGTAAGAGTAAAGAGTAAGAGTAAAGATATTTAGAATGATTAAATAAATGATGCTCCCTTTAATCTTCCCTTTGATCTTCCTGAAGGAAACAATGTATCAACTGTTTTCATCATTGATGATAACACTACAAACAGCAAATCAGCAAATTAAAATGATTTCTGAAGGATTGTTGTGATCGCCAGCGATTTGGCAGTTGCAGCTCACTGGAGAACTACACACACCCCGGCTCCTGCTTAACACTGACTACACTTACACAACTCATCATGGACTGATTAGCTGGACTTTATATTCACCCCAGACACACACACGCTTTGCGGAGTCTTGTTTTTCACGAACATTACAAAGCGTTTTTCATTGTCTAGTCTTTCTGTGTTTTGACTTTTTGTCTGTGTAATTTGAAGACGTATTTTGGGAATACCTGTACAGTATGTACCCGTTTGCTCCTGTGATCGACCTTTGCCTACCCGACCATTCTATGTTTAATAAATACTGCACGTGAATCCTCAACTGGTTAGTCTAGCATCTCACTGTTACACACATGTTGG